>PVLD010006562.1:0-99505 GCA_004027595.1 Dinomys branickii | reverse complement strand
GTCTGTATATGGGTCCATACATCTACAATTCGAAGATATCAATGGATAAAGCAACAACTACTGTTGAGACCATATCACCTTGTCTATAGATTAGTTGTGATTGTACTATTTTCTATGATAATGGGTGTCTGTTTGTCAATATGTTTTTGTACTTTTATGTTTCTAAAATAAAAAATAAAAAAATAAAAAAATAAAAAAATAAAAAAAAGAAATCAGATCAGTCAAGGTCATCATATAATCTTTCACAGATGAATTCAGTTTAAAAAATATTGAAATATCAGATTTTCAAAGTGAATTTAAACTTTGGCTGAGAATTATTTAATCTTATCAGTTGACAGGATGAAGATTCTGATAGAACGTTCATTTCTTTAACAAGAGAAAACTCTCAAAGGAAGCTCTAATTAACTGGTTTGATCAAATATAGGTACCATCATTTGATTCAAAGTGGCTAGTAACTTAGAAAAAAAAATAATGTTAAGTGTTTTAAATTAACAGTTATCTGACACAGAATAAATAAATTTAAATAACTTACACATTTGGGTATATATATAAAATAATAGTAATATATATATTATATATATTTTTGTGTGTGTATGTATCTCTTCTACACATGTTTTGTAGCTTGTTAAACGATAATGATATGCCAGGTACTTTTATACTTTATGAATTAAATATCAGAATAAACTTGGCAGTGAAGGATTGAAGTAGTCTTTTTAGTAATTAGAAACTCAGCAGTTGATGAAGCAATTGCTTTAGCTTAATTGTGCTGTGCTACAGTTTGTTATTACACAGGTATTACAACTGCTCCTCTTATACTCAGCCCAGTACAAGAGCTATATTAAAAAATAAAAGTTCGATGAATAAGCACACACAAATATTAATTGCTTTTCTTTCGTAAAATACAGCCACAGCAAGCCTTATTCAAAACATGTTCTCCATTTCTTTCGTTAATGATTGATAACAAGAAAATGATAAGTGAAAGCGAACCTTGGATTGCAATGGACCAAGAGAAATTGGATTGGATTTCTATGTAAAATGAATTATGTCAGACTCAAAATTAGTGTACTGTCTTCTAGAATCTTATCAGAATAAGATGTCAAACGTTCTAATACAGAGCATTTTACTTGTTAAAATCCCATGAAAACAACACCCCCTGTTTTTAATTTAACTTTTACAGAACTATATGGGATAGTCAGTAGGGATTCACAGTATATTCAGGTTCCATCACTGTGACTGCACAGTTCCTGGAACCATTTTATACGAGCATAAATTACCTACATTTATGATATCACTGCAGTATTCTTTTACTAATCTCTTCTCACTGTTTTGAACTATATACCTCCTCTTCAATCCAGTAGGGAAAACTTAGTCTGGACATACTAGCAGAGGTGCCAGGAGGGAGAAAGCCGTGAAAATGTTTCCCTAAAGTGCTGTATCTCTTCAGAGCACTTATGCTAATGTGTTTCAGGAATCTCCAAGAAAGTAATTAAATATGTGCTGTTTCCTAAAACATTATTTAGGCACAGATGCTTTTTGTGCTTCTAGCCTCAATTAACATCTCTGTAACTAGCAAAGCAAAGAAGCACAACACATTAAAGTTCCACAGGACTTTATTTACATGTGTTGGATCTGAAAGTCCATGAAAGCTAAAGGTTGAGGTGTTAAGTCTTTTGTAAACAAAAACCAAACCAGAATATGTATAATAAGGCATTTTCAAAACTGCACTTAATGTGGCTATTGATAGCTTTGCCAGAGAAATACAAATAAGCTTTACAGAAAATGTTGCCTTTTGAAAATTTTAAATATGCAGATTTAGACATATCACATGCTAGGTGCTTCTGAAGGGTACTGGACCTATGCTATAGGAATCATCTCCATCCTTTACTGAGGAGATAAGCCTGCCTTCTTCTCTAGATGTATGAATACAATCTCAAGGGTGACTAAAACTCTACCCAAACAATAAATGCTTATGTCTGGGGTGGAAGGGAGGTACCACAGTATTTTACTTGGAAAAGGGAATCAATCAGGAGAGGCGGGGCTCACCTCCCCATCACCAGAGCCATAGGCATCTTCACCTGCGCCCGCACACCTGTTTGGTCTCTTTGCCTGACCTTGAATCACTCTCACGTGCGCTACTGCCAGCCACGCAGAGCACCAAGGTTCCTTTCCTGTTCATGCATTTGTGTGCACACGCACAGAGTCCAAGCCTTCCTGCCCGGCTTCTTTTCCGCAGTGGACAATGTGCTTTGTGCCTACATCACAGGCTGCCAGCCCAGCTGAAGACCAGTGACTCTTCCAGTGATGTGCTGCATCCTGTCCCTCACAGAGCAGGGCCCAGAAGGAGCTGCCCAAGCCCACGTTCTCTACTCTCATTTCCCACCTTCTCAACCCTCTGCTGTCCATTCCTGTTGCTCTGAGCATGGACACAAATTTCTCTAAAATGCATTATGTCAGAACTTGATCTAGCAGTTCACTACCTTTTTAGAGTCGGTTCCAGCATTAGACCTTTAGACGTGTATGTGAAGATCTTCCTCCATCAGCGCCCACCAACAGCCACCTCTCTGGGGTGTGCAGAAAGAACTGAATGAAGTTTGCAAACAAGAGGGGTTGGTTTCCCTTGCAAGATTGTTTTCTGATACTTCTTAAAATTGTAAACTTTTTAGGAAAGGACATGGTCATTTATCAAAATACTGAGTCCATAACTTGGGAGGCATTCTTAAAGCATAGTGTAGCATATATGTTCACCCATGCACTCAGTAAATGCTCCTCAAACTACCTTCAAGTCAAATGTCAAACGCCCCTGTTTCCCCCCCATATCTTCTATTAGTGTCCCAGCGCAGTTCACACAACTCTGTGGAGACTACCGTCTCCTGCTTTCTCACATTTCATCACTCTGCAAGCAACAAACTCGATATAAAAAAATAAATTATTTTGTACTTCTTTTCTTAAAAACCCTAAAAATTTATTTCATTCAAATTTTTAAAATTCTCATACATAAAATAATTAAAACTAGGCATGGATACAAATACTTGTACCTGCGTGTTTATGGCCGCACTATTCAAACTAACCAAAGAAAACAGCAACTCAAATACCTATCCATTGTGTATGAAAAATATATCATGATATATACTTGTCATGGATTATTATTCAGCCATTCAAAGGAATGAAGTATTGATACATGCCACAGCATGATGACTCTTGAAAACACTCAATGAAAGAAGCCAGCTTTACACTACATATTCCACTGTTATGATATAAAATATGCAGAAGAGATAATATACAGATAGAGAAAATGCAGTTCCTTTCTTGCACTTCGTTAGCTACTGTTCACTATTAATACCCCTTCCAAGCCTCACTGATGTCATTGTTTCTTCTTAGTCTGCTCCTATGCATTTACTGAATTTACTTGTGATTTTCTCTTTGTATTTTTACATATTGTATTATCTCTTATTAAATTGTTTTTCACTGATATATGAAAACTCAAAACTCATACATAGTAATCATGTAGTTTTCATGCATGTATACATTGTGTAACCAGGTGTGTATCAACATACGTGTATCACATTAAATATTTGTCATGTGTTTATGGAAAAAGTCATTAAAAGCCCTTCTAGTTTTTGAAACACTGTTCAATAGAACACCTCACTGTAATGCAGCTACAGCTTACTGTCCGCTGACCCACATTTCCTCACGCCCCCTACAAACACACACACTGCACAACTTCTTCGAACCGAGGTTGCTGCGGCCACAACGCAGAGTACTAACCACTATACGATCACGGCGCGCTACCAGGGACCTCACTGCACAACTTCTTGCATCCACCATTCTATTCTCAGCTTCTTTAGGTTCCATGTAAGATCATACGATACTCATCTTTCTGTGTCTTATTTCATTTAAATTAATGATCTCCAGTTTCATTTATGCTATCAACAACCAACAGGATTTTGTTCTTTTTAATGAAGCAGAACAGAATACAATTCTATATATGTAGCACCTTTATTTTTATAATCACTTGTTGAAAATGTCAATTATTCTCCTTTCTTAGCTATTGAATAGTGATGCAATAAACATGAAGGTACAGGTATGACTTTAACATACTTATTTACTTCAGAGTTATACTCAAAAGGGGGATTACTGCATCATACAGTAGATACACTGTAATTTTTAAATAATCTCCACAATTACCAGTGTCTGTATCTATTTGCACTTTCATTAACAATGCGTGATGGTTCCCTTAACTCCACATTGTCAGTAAGTTTGTCATAACTTTTCTTTTAGATAGTAGCCACTTTTAGAGATGCGATGAAGAGGTGATCCCTCATTTTGATTTTGATTTGCATTTCCAGTACTGTTGGTATTGAATATTTTTACATATTTATTTTCCTTTGTAAGATTACCTTCACTTCAAGTTGGGGGATAATGTGAGAAGAATTTCTTTAAATTTTTGGTACAATCCACCAGTGAAACCACTTGCATGGGGCTTCACTTTGATGGGAGACTTTTTATGAAATCACATGACCACAAAAGAAGACTGTAAAAGAAGAAAAGAAGAAACTACAGTAACAGTGAAAAACAAGTTTAAAAATGTGTATGGTGAGACTTTAATCTGTTTGTAATGACCTTGAATATAATAATCTAAATAGATTAATTTCTGCAATTAAAAGACATAGAGTGACCAAGTGAACAAGTCTCAACTCTATGCCACTTACAAGAAACTAACAACATCCAAGAAAAGCCAAAACGATGCAATAAATATTTCATGCAGATGGAATTCAAAATAATCAGGAGCAGCCATATTTGTATCAGATTAAAAAGACTTTCAATAAAAGCTATAAAACTAGACAAGAATATTTTCATAAGTGATGGAGTAACCAATTTAGCAAGAATAAATAAAGCTTCTAATTATATATATGCCAAGTGTTTCCCTGTATATGTCAAACAAATATTAGTAGACTGTAAAGGAGAGTTAAAACAGTAGTACACTGGACTGCTCCGTGGGGCAAAAAATTGTCACAGAAAGTGCAGAGCTAAATCTCACTCTAGACCAACTGGAATTAACAGATGCCTACAGACTGTTCCATGCAGTAAAGTAGAATAGACACTTTCCTAAATCACACATGGAAAAATTTCCAGAAGAGATCATATGGTAGACCACAAAACAAATCTCAACAAAATTTTTTAAATTGAAGGCATCTCGAGTACTTTTTCTGACCACAATGCAGTGAATATAAAATTTAGTAAAAAAAAAAAGTTCTAGAAACTGTCAAGTGCATGAAATTTTCACAAATTATACTTGAACAATCAACATATCAAGGAAGAAATCAAGAAAGAAATGAAAATATTTCTTGAAACAAATACAAGTGGAGGCACAACATTCCAAAACCTTGGAGATACAATAAAAGCATTATTAAGAGGGAAGTTTAGCGCAATCAACACTTAAATAAAAAAAGTAAAAAATCACTTTTTAAAAAAAATTGTCACTGCCTTGCAAGAAACTAGGAAATCAATAACAAACTAAACCCAAAATTAATTAAAAGAAAGAAATCTTAGAGATCAGAGCAAAAGTAAACATGTACAAATAAGATGATACAAAGTAGTTTTCCAAAAATTAAAATAAATATATGCTGAGCTAGACCAACTAATATGAATAGAGAAGGCTCAAACAAATAAAACCAAAGGCAAGGCAGGGAGACATTGCACAAAAATACAAGGAATTATTAGAGATGATTCTGAACAATTCCAAGAAAATTAATGACCTAGAAGAAATATATACATTTCTGGTTATAGACCCTTACTGGAATTGACCATGAAGAAGTAGAAAACCTGAACAGACCAATAACAAGTAATTTAGGGATTATTAGGGAAATTTTGACAAAAAAGATAATAAACACTGGCTATATTAACTGTATATGTAAAACTAAAATGTATGAATGAAGTAGAATGATAATAAATATGGTATGTGCTGACAAACTAGAAATTTTGCAAATGTAAAGCAAATGTAGACTTGAAAGTAAAAAAGGATACAGTTGATTTTCACACAGGTAGTAAATGGAGAGATCAGAGGATGCCATTTAGTTTAATTAGTAGCTTAGACAAAGCAAACAGGCAAAGAGCATCATAAAAGATTAGCTCTTGCAAAAGGCTTATATCTAATCTTTCTAAAAAATTTTCTAGAGTAATATAAAATACAAGTGTGAGGAGATTCCAGTATTAGTTGTTACACAAAAATAATTAAAACTGTATTGTGAATTCAGAAAACTGTTTAAAATCTGGGCAAGAAACATACTATATTTACAAATACACTATTCAATTAATATGATATATAATATGATATAGTTGTAAATGTCTAAAAACAAGCCCCTATTAGTAAATGAAGTAACAGCCTCTGAAATGCTCTTACTCAAATCTCAAATGAAATGATTAAACTTTCACTTTGATGCCACCTTATGGTAACTTGTATGTGCCCATGCTTTATGCTTAGGAATCCTTTCTTTTATTGTTGTACTTTGGTGAGTGTGGGTGGTGAGCATGTCAGTTGGGGTGATTATATTTCATGTAAATCTTCTACTCCAAATGCACTTTGAAATGCAGTGTGTATCAGTTTTTGGTTTTGTGTTCTTGTGTATGAGCTTTATAGCTACCTGATTTTTTTTTTTTTTTTTTTTTGCTTAATGTAGTAAAAAAAATCTAAATTTTCTCCTTGCAAATAAATCCCACCCACCTGCATTCAACTATGAAAGAACTCTCAGAAAAGAGTATCTATCAGAACTGGGGCACCAAAATACAGAATTGGTTTAAATAACCCTAAGTTATTGCAGGCTGATCAGGCCCACAATCTCCCAAGCAAGTGGACAGACAAAGGCATAAATAAAAAAATGAAGCAATGAAATATGATTTCAGAGCTTCCAGGAAGGACTAATTCTTTTCCAGCTTCTATATTCTCTGGATTAGCCCAAGACTTTTCTGGGTGGCTCATATTTATTAGGTTTACAAATAAGGGAGGGGTAATACTGAAGAAAATGCAGGAATCTGCGAAGGACTTGGGAATCCCTCCAAGGACTCTTCTAAGTAATATTGTGTTAATTTAGGAGAGCTATGTTATCCCAAGGCAGGCCTTCATAGCAGGGGTGAGATGCCTGTAGCCATAGTCTCCTTGAAGTTAATAGGGGTAGGAGCCAGATGTCCTCGGCTGTAGTCACCTTGTCCTTGCACTGTCACAGCGTCACATGCCAATACAGGCCTCAGCAATGACCAGTGACTCATAGAGGTTCATTTACTATGAATCAGCTACCCATCTGCAAACAAGGTGCCTAAGCTTCGGACAACTCCCAAGTAAATGTAAAAGCCAATTGGTTAATATTAAATCCTGCTCAGAGCCACTTTATACTGGTCCTCAACAAGTACCCATTATTTTTTTCCAAAAATATTTTAGAATGTCGTTCATGGTCCTTTGTTTGTGGCTTGCCCAGTGTTCTTGAATGACCATCCACATGCTGTTCTTCACAAAGTACCATTAGACACATGGAGAAATAGCTTTCCTGTTCATGTTAGATTGTTAAGAAAATACCACTATCATGTCAGATAATTCTATTTCTAATCAAATAATTCTGTGATTTTTGATGAGATGAAAACTAAAGAAAATATTTTCAATTTGTTCAATAATCTATTAGATCTATTGAAATTGGTAATAGATGAATAAACCCCTGAATCAATTTGAGAGAATTAAAGAAATCTGTGGAGTGAACTGGAAAGGTTCTCTCTCCCTTCCCTCTTCTAGGGAAGCAGTACAGATGTAGTAAGAAGGATAACTTTTTTCCAACCATTTTAAGCCATAACCATCCTGACTCAGCCTCCCGAGAACCTTGGTTTATAGGCATGCAGCTTGTGGGATGTAGCCAGCTTGCAGGATGATCTCCTAATTAACAAACATGACCAAACCTACACCACACGGAAAGCTTGATCCGCAGAGAGAGAAAAACTGAGAGGTTGTGTGTAGCAGTAGATAGAAGGGCACACACTAGCATGCTCACCACAAGCAGGTCACAGACATTGCTCTTGTAATACGCACAGAGCCAGAATGTATACAGAACAGGAGAAATGTCTATGTTATCTGTTAAAAACATCCACTACCATCCTTTTTGATTGATAATCATAATTATCAAGCACACACTGTACAATGAGATACTTTGATTCAGGATATAATTAAGCTATTAACACACCCATCCTCTCTCTTACCTATCATTTTATAATGACATATTTGGAATTTACTCTTTAGTTATTTTGAAATGTGCAGTACATCATTACTGACTGTGGTCACCCCAATGTGCAGCAGATTTTGAAGCGTATTCCTAATGTCTATCTCAAACTTTGTACCCTTTGATCAACTACTCCCCATTCAGTCCTTCTCTAAACTCTCAGCCCCTCCTCCCAGCCTCTGGTTGGCTTTTATCAAAATGATGAAAGAGAAATATTGGAGAGCATATGGAGACAAGAGAATTCTTGCACATTGTTGAGAAGAATGTAAATGAATATAGCAATTAAGAATACTATGGAGGTTCCTGAAAAACATGAAAATGTGATTTCCATATGGCCCAGCTGTTCCACTTCCCAATATGTGCAAGAGAACCGAAATCTGTAATCCAAGGGGATATCTGGACTCTCCTATTAGTGGGGGCTCTGATAACCATGTCAAGGTATGATAACAAGTCAAGCATACGTACCAGATGAACAGATAAAGACAATGTGGCACAAATATATAAATAAGTCACATGCAGTCTGCAAATGATGACTGGAATCCTGTCATGTGCAATGACAAGAGTAAATTAGGAAGACATCATGCTAAGTGAAACAAGATGGGCACAGAAATGCAAATAACACTTTATCTCATTTACATATGGAGTTAAATAAAATTAGATTTATAGTAGAGGGGTTTTATTTGCTTGTTTTGCAGTTCAGTGCATGGACCTCAGGGCCTTATGCATGCTGGCTAGAGAAATGTTCTATGACTGAGTTATATCTCCAAACCTATGATTTTTTTGTTTACATAATTGTACTTTGCTGGACCAGAGTAAGTAACTCTAACTAGACTTTCTATTTATTCTCATAGAAATAGGAGAATTCTATATGATCTGCTTTCTCATGATATCTGAATTCAGTTATTTTTTCCCTGTCTAACATTGGAGAGCTTGGTTTTGGTGCCTCTATTCAAAGGTATTTCTGAAAGATGTGCAGGATCTGCTTCTTATTCTGTGTTGGCATTTGCCCTAGCTTTCACCACTGTGGGGAATTTAAAACATTTTCCCAGTGCAGACTGGTGCAGGGAAATCTGTGAGGGCCTCCTTTCTTTGCTAAGCTGTCTCAAAGATTTTATCTAGAGTTTTTGTTGGGGGTACCTGCTCATCCTTCTAGACTTCTACACTCTGGTTGGTAATACCCAGAATATACCAATGAGAATTATTAGGATTTTATCCACTAACCTGATTTTTCACAGTATTTTGAGGTGTGAGGTACAGAGGCGAACCAAGCCATTAAATGTCACATTTAATATTATTTTAGGCGGATTTTCACTTTTATTTGTTGCTTTGACCGTAGTTTACTTTTGCATTTTTTTTATTTTTAATGTGTGTTTTTAGCTCCTAGGTGAGAGATGATAGATGATTATAAAACATTCTCTTTTAATATTTTTGTCAATTCTATCCTGAAATATTTTTCATGAAAAGCCTGTATCTATACATATACATGTACAGAGGTGTGGATGTGTATATATGTGAATATGTGTGCACATCTATGCACAAATATATATACTATTCTTGATCTTTGTTGGTGTTTAAAGTTTCATCAATATTAATATATATATATATATATTTTTTAACATATCTGACTGAAAGAAGAAAAAAACACTTTTCTTCTTTGTGTTCACAATACTTCTGACAAGTCCGTGTCAGAATGTGCAAGAGCTTTCCCCACACTGAGCAGACATTGACTCGGGGTCGTACAATTTAACTCAGTTTCTGATGCTACGTGCCGAGAGTTAGCACAGACTGCACATTCCATCAGAACACTTCCACTTCCCACTCACCCGAAGTCCAGACTGCCACCTGTTCTTCTGACCAGTCACCTGTCACCTGTAAGTTCCCGTGACCCCCTACCTGGAGTTTGACCACTGGCTAGGATGATGCGCCGACCTTCAGAAACTTGCTTTCTTGGCAAATGAAGGCTTTGTTACAAAAGGAAAAGCCAGATGAGGACAGGTGAGGGAAGGACAAGAGTGGAGGGGAGAAGACGTCTTATGATCTAAATGGGCAGGTGTACACAGCTTGCAAGCATATTTATTGCTATTTTGTATAAGGGACTTGGTCATTTGTGGGTGTTCATCTCACTGGGGGTTGAGGTGAGCACTTAGAACCAAAACCTACAGACACCAAGGACGATCCACATTAAATCATCATCTTGCATTTAATACCACAGAAAAGTTATGCACATAGTTGTCGTATTATATTTAGGAGATAGTGGTCCAAAAAAATCTATACATATCCAACACCTATGCAACTTTTTCAGGTGTTTTTAGTCCACAGCTGAATTGCAAATTTACAACAAGTGCACACAGACAGCCAACTCTCTATATTGTTACAGAGTTAAGTTTATTGTCATGTGCCTAGTAGTCTCCCTTATCCATGGATTTGCATTTGGAGGAATCAATTACATGGAGTCAACTGTGTCCAAGAATATTAAATGGAAAATTCCAGGTTAAAAAGAAAGTTGGTAAGTTTTAAGGGACTTTTCTTTGGGGGGGGCTACTTTTTTTCACTATTTTCTTTCTTGCTACCGGGAATCTAACTCAGGGCCTTGTGCTTGTGAGGCAGGCACTGCACCGCTGAGCTACATCCCCATCCCGAAAGTTGGTGAGTTTTAAATGGCCTCCCACTCTGAGCAGCATGAGGAAGTGTCTCCTGGTCCCGCCTCATCCTACGTGGAATCTTAAACATCATGTTGTCCAGCGCGTGCTGCACACGCAAGAGTCACTTAGTGGCTGATCTTGAGGCGACTGTCAAGGGTCGGGCGCCATGCCTGTGTCAGTCACCTCACTTCATCTTAGCCTCTAAGCGCTGGGTCGTGTCTCCTCATTGCAAGAAGAGTGATTACCATAACAGCTGAGGTCTCAAGGGAGGGTGATGCTACATTCAAAAATAGCTTTCACTGCAGTTCACATTGGTCTTCTTCATGAGAAGATATTGCTGTTAATCTTTTACTGTGCCAAAGTTAAAAACTAAACTTTATCATAGATGTGTATGTATAGGGAAAAAGCCCAGTATTTGCAGGGCTTCTTGCTATTTACTATTTCCGGTATTCCCTGGCACCTTGTAACATGCCTCCCGTAGACAAGGAAGTACTAACCTACCTTACACTGGCGATTTTTCAAGTGTCACAAAGCACACACAGGGACGTATCATGTCCCAAACAAGCAAGTGTTACGTGCTGGACATGGTGGCCCATGTGTATAATCCCAGGACTTAGGAGGCTCGGGAAGGATGACCTTGAGTCTCGGGCTGGCCTGAGCTACATAGTGACTTTGAGGCCATCCTGAATGACAAAGTGAGGCCCTGTGTTGAAAAACATAAAGAAAAAAAATGTTAAGTAAATTAATTCAGATACATAAATGTAAGTACCCCATGGTTGCTCTTACATGAGAAGCCCAAAGTATAAATAAAGAGCAAAATAAAAGATAGGTGACAGTGAGATCTCTTTTCAGGAGGAAAGGAGGCCAAGAGATGGAAGGAGTCAGGACAGAGGCGAAGGGAAGGGAACGAGAAAAGAATTAGGATGTGTTACACACGTCCCAATTCCACATGACAACTTTGATGACTATGCACTGAAAACTAGTACTAATATAAATATTTAAAATAGAAAATGGGTCAAAAAAGGAACTTCAAGACTCAGAAGTGGTATCTCTATCTTTTCTTCTTGAAACTGAGTCTAAGGTGCTTCTGTATCCACACGTACATTTTTATACAATAGGAAGAACAGCATTGGAACTTGCACTTGTTTTCTCATTTTGATTTGTAAACCAAGTCCACTCTCACCTTCAGTGTGACTGCACCAGTGGATGCTTCCTGTGGACTATGACTGGTAGCTACTAAAGTAGCTCCCCTCCACACTGCACCCTTAAATGACATCTGAGCCAGAGGCCGCATGGCTGCACAGAAACCCTCAGGAAGCCCACGATTTCTCCACGTTGAATTACTTTGCTGAGAAAAGTAGAGCTGCACATGAAAGTGTGCTTGAGATAAAAAGAGATTTGGGAGTAATAATTCTCGAGTGCAGCTTTTATCATTACGTTGCATTCCATCCTTTCGAGATGAAGGTAAATCAGTGGAAAGCCACTTAGTTTGCATTTCCTTTTCATCCTCCATTCCCTTTGTCTCCTCCAAAGCAAGAGAAGTGTTTCTAGTCAAAATTATAGATTTACGCTCACACTGACAGAGATGTACGTATTTCTTAGCATCGCTTCCATATTCTTTGTTTGGAGAACAAAGAAGGTCTCTTTATGTTTTGATTATCCACACAAAAATTAAATTAACAAAAACATTGGAAAAATTGCTACTAGTCTTTTAGGCCAGGACATCCTGACTCAAGCCGGCAGTGCATTCTATACATCGTGCTAGCATATTTCCATATCATGATTAATAACCGGTAATAATCAGGGCTGGACTTTAGAACTGTCTATCAATATTAATTAAAAAAACAAAAGGATTTTAATCTTTGCTTCAACAGGTGATGTGTTAATGAAAAGAGTAAAGGATGAGATGATGACAAAAGATAAAAACACCCATGTTTTAAAAATATCTATTCTGAAACATTAAAAAACAGTTGAAATTGCCTTTAAACAGTTGGGTACTTTTATTAAGGAAAACCTAATCAAAATTAATCTTATTACAAAGAAGTAAAAAGTTAATCTGTAAAGATGAGAGCTGTAATGGGCAGATATGTGATTTTATAGATGAACATGTATCTAAAATTTATATATTGCAAAAAATGTAGAAGAAATCAACTTTAATATTTAACATTTTGACTGCTTTGCTGAAATTCAAATGGGAAATTTTGTATATAATTGCCTACCTGGTAGGACTGAAAGGATGATTACTCTTTATAAGAAAGAGACAGTTATAAACCACCTTGAACTTTGTTTAAACCCAATCTGAGATCAGATGTCCTTTAGATGGTGGTAGAGGAAATTAACAGAAAAGGAAGGATTCTAAAAAGTAAGCAGATGGTATAGAGAGATGTCAGGAATGATCGTAAGAGGAGTTTTGTAGTATTCTATTGTTAGCTGACTTTTAAAAATCTGTATTTATTCTGGACAACTTTATGTTTATTTACACTATGTGCAATACTCTATAAACACAGGATGGCTTTATATTTAGTTGATACTCCGCCCACTGAACTCTTCAGTGAGTTAAAAGATTTAAAATAAGTCAACATACACTCTCCATATGTCGCTTCTTAGCGAGGGTGCTTTAAACTTGTTAAGAGTTTGACTTACCATGTGGATGCACATATTTTATGGGGGTCACGTATTAAAGATTCTATTTCTGTACCAGAAGTTTTTGCTTATTCCCAGTCAGTGTCTACATCTCTACCGTGCACCTGTATTGCAGGAGCTCTCCTGCCATGCCTAGTACGGGTACTGCTCCTTCAGTGTATGTTCCCCATGCGAGTCTTCACTGACATAACTTACTAGAAAGTTTGATTCTTTCTTAATCACAAATGGTTAAACTCATCCACTTTCAGTAGTTTTAAATGTGGGGTAAACACCACAGGATCTTCTGTTTTAATGAATGCCCTTTGAGAAATACTCATGAGAGCCATAGTTTTTGAAAGCACACTGTGGGTCTAGGAGGGAGAAGTGGAAGGGAGAGACTTCATAGAAGGAATAAAATATTGCCAATCTTCATGTGTATCTCTAGAAGATTGAATCCCATGATGAGTGATGAAGTCTACATATAAAACAATGTGTGCATCACTAGAACACACATAAGTATGATCTCTGAGCACTTTTAGAGGAAAGAGATTAAATTAATTCTATTTATGTACGAATTTAAAACCGTAGAGATCTGAGTGCTCTGTAGACAAAAATCATAGCGGATCTTTGCTGATAACATACAGCATCTTATAAATACTACAAATGTACTTCTTACAGCTCTGGAGCCTTGATCAAGGTTACAGAGATTTGATATCTGTGGAAGGCCCAGGTACTGATTCATAGTAGGAGATATCTTAATGTGTCTTTCCATTGTGGAAGGGGAGCTTGAGCTCCCTCCAACCTTTTTGCAGTACTGGGGCATTGAACCCAGGGCTTTCACGTTGAGCTGTATCTCTGGCCCATTTTTATTTTTTTAAATTTTGACACATTATCTCACTAAGTCTATCAGTTGCTTAGGGTGGGCTTAAATCTGTGATCCTCTTGCTATAAGAGTTCTGAGATGAGAGACATGGAATAGCATGCCTAGCTTCTATTCTCTTTTATAAGGGCACTTCTCATCTTTTGGAGGCTCAATTTCCTAAGACCTAATGAACACCATCACCCTGGAGATTAGGATTGGAACATATGAATTTTAGCGCAAAATCAGTGTTCAGCCTATACCTTGGGGAGAAGTGGGCATTATAAAACCTAGGGATGTTCAGAAATAATAGAAGAAAAATAGTTATTTGAGAGAAACAGTAAATAGTTTGCAGGATCTAGAACTAGAATTTAAGGGACCATGGTGGAAAATTGAGACAACCATATTAAGAAGCATTATATTGAGGCTACAGTATAAAGGCCCTGCAGGAAATTTCATTTGTACTCAGTTGAGACCCTGTTCTCACAGTGATACAAAGGGCATGCTGTGAGGCAGGAAGGAGGTTTTGGTGCTCATTATTGGATTAATGAGGTTTTCATAAAGAAACAGTGTTCATATGCAACTGGGAAATTCTGTCAACAAAAACATCTTTTAAAAAATTCATTAATGCATTATATAAAATTTGAATATGATAATATGAACTGGGAAGCTTGCAGGCACTCACAGGCACAAATAGTGTCAGCATCATTATCTTCACTTATTTGTCTATTGGAAAAGAATTGTAAGTTGCTTAAGGACCCATAGCTAATTAAATATGATGCCATGCAACTAAGCCATCTCTGTTTAACTACAAAGACAATAATCACCACCCCAGACTCCTCTCCTGGAAAACAAGATAATGAATGACCTGCTTCACCAGTGGTTAAGGGATAGGGAAGAGGTGGAAACCTCAAGAGTTGATCAAAATAGTAGGTGAAAAGGATGCGCTAATGCTAGTAATGTAGGGTTCTTAACACATAGGCTTCACAAGGTAAAAGATGCTCTGGAAGTGTATACGACATGGTGCTTTCTAAACACACATACAGCATCTGGAAAACAAAAAGGCATCCCAGCTTCTGTCAAATCCTCCAAGGTGTCTGCAAGTTTAAGACTCAGAGGTGACCACAAAGAATGGATCTTATGGACTAAGTAGACCCAAAGGACAAAAGAATCACGGAGAGTTACTCATGAGAATGAAGTATTTCAGAAGTCAAAGCTGCAAGGGAACGAGCCCACAGCCCAGGGATGAAGAGGCTGATGTCAGGGCAGGAGGCAGGGGAATGCGTTCTCATCCTCCCGGGGCTCAGGTTTTGATTGAGTTATTTAGCTCTTTTATGCTATTTTCCACATTGATTTTTTTACATTTATTAAAGATAGGAAAAGAAACATGCTGTACAGAGTGAGTTCCAGCCAAGTAAAAGTAGAGAGAAAATGTACACTTCACCATGTAAGAGCCGGCCACCATGAGAGAGCACAGGAGCTCCGAGCCCACCTACGACTGTGTTTTGTATCCTTCACCTCCCAGGCTGACATCAGCGTTGGGCTGTGCTACGGAAACTGTGTGAAGTACAGGCCCTGCTCTGCGTGGGCCGCGCTCTGCGCTATGGGCACTCTAACTACCTTGGGGTGTTACGGCTCCCTGGCTGAGTTGAAGCAAAACCTCTTGCCTGCCCAATATGTCACCAGGTTCTAGATTCTGGAGTCTCCTCCCTGAAGTAGTTTCTAGTTTTTCTTAAACAAAGAATTGGACAAAATGATTCCAAAAAGTAGTGAGGCTTCACATTTATTAAAGATAAAAAAATGTGCCCTGCAGAGTGAGTTTGGGCCAAGTAAAAGTAGGGAAAAAGTACACTCTGTAGTGCGTGAGAGGGGTGCTGTGAAAAGAGGGCCCGTAGCCTGTTTTCCACAGTTATAATGCAAATAAAAATGGTGACTTGGCTCGCAGAGCAGCAATGAATGTCAAGAGGCTTTACACATGTTGACTGCTTAGAAAAGTACTCAACACACAGGAAATACAAATCATGAGTGAAGACCAAGCTTGGAATTTTATATATGCTCTTTGGTCCTCACTAGCAAAATCAAGAGGTAGATATTGCAAATCTCATGACATCACAAAGAAGCTGTCGTTAAAAATAAGTGAGCCCACAGTTCTCTTTCTCTTCTAAAGCCAAAGCTTTTCAACTATACTAAATGAGAATAAGAGAAGGGCAAAACCAAGGTTCCCAGCATGTTTAGGCTTGATGACCGGGATGGAGTGAGGAGGAGAAGAGAAGGAAGGAAAAGGATTTAAACGTGGCACAAATACCGGCGAGAAGCTCAGGGTGCGTATATTCACTGTGTATCACAAACGTATAGCAAAAGAAAGAGTTTTCAACAAGAGGTTACCGGGTTACGGTTTCTTTTCTTTTTTTTTTTTTTTAATAAAAGCACAAAAACATATTAACAAACAGACACAAATTAGAATAAAAAATAGTACAATCAAAACTGATTTACAGACAAGGTGACATGGACTCAACAGTGGTTGTTGCTTTACCTATTGATATCTTTGAAGTGTATATATATGAACACAGAAACAGACATGCAAAATTGGTCAGACAATGAATCCTCTCAACAACAGAAAAACACAAAAAACAAAGAACCAAAGACAAAAAAAGAAAGAAAAAACCCAACAATAGTTGCTGCTTTGCATATTGATATCTTTGAAGTGTGTGTTCAGGATAACACATACAAACATACAAGATTGATCAAATAACCCGTCATCAATTATTCCTTAGCATTAAGTGATATAATACAATAGTAAAACCATGTTAGCCCTCCTGCATATATATGTATATACATATATACATACATACATTTTTGCCTCTTTCTTTTCTCTTTTCCCTTGTCCCATCTGTTCTCTGTTTTTGAACAGATTTCCTTCATGTCTCTTAGTTTATATTCCCACCCTCAGGTTCTTACACCAGTGATACAATACATTGCCTGCACATGTACCGCTGATTAATTTCACTTATGAGTATGGACTCCAGGTTTGACCACTTGCCTACAAAGTGTATAAAACTGTCTTTCTTTATAGCTGAATAATATTCCATTATAAAAAATGCCACAATTTTTTAATCCAGTCTTCTGTGGATGGACACTTCGGTTGCTTCCACATTTTAGCTATTACAAATTGCGCTGCTATAAACATGGGTGCACATATATCAGAGTGATATGATGTTTTCAGATCTTCTGGGAAAATACCCAGAAGGTGAATAGCTGGTTTGAATGGAACCTGTAGACCTAGTTTGCTGAGAGATCTCCAAACGGCTCTCCACAGTGGTTGCACCAGTCTGCATTCCCACCAGCAGTGTAGTAGAGTCCCTATTTCTCCACAGCCTCGCCAGTATTCGTTATTGGATGACTTTTTCATACTGCCCAGTCTTACCGGGGTGAGATGAAATCTCGATGTTGTTTTTATTTGCATTTCTCGAATGACTAAGGATGTGAAACATTTTCTCATATATTTGTTTGCCGTTTGTATTTCTTTATCTGAGAAGTGTGTATTCATCTCAGATGCCCATTTCTGGATTGGGTCTTTGAATTTGGACAGGTACATGTTTTTTAATACTTTATATGTTCTAGATAGCAGTCCTTTGTCTGAGGGACAGCCAGCTAAGATTTTTTCCCAATTTGTGGGCTTTCTTTTTACTTTGCTGGTGATTTCTTTAGACGTACAAAAACTTTTCAGTAGGATGAGGTCCCAATTATTGATTCTTTGAAGTGTTTCCCTTGCAGTTTCATTTTTGTTCATGAACTCTCTGCCTACTCCTATGTCTTCAAGATTTTTATCCCCAATTTCTCTTCCGATAGGTTTAGAGTTTCTGTTTTAATGTTGAGGTCTATGATCCATTTTGACCTGAATTTGGTGCATAGTGATAGACTGGGGTCTATTTTCAGTTTTTGGCAAGAGGCAAGCCAGTTTTTCCAGCACCATTTATTAAACAGACCTTCTTTTTTCCAGTGGGTTTGGTTGACCCCTTTGTCAAATATTAGGTAGCTGAGTGGATTTTTCGTTATGGTTGCATCTTCCAGTCTGTTCCATTGATCCTCGGTCTGTTTTTTAGCCAGTACCAGGTTGATTTTATTACAGTAGCTTTGTAGTATAGTTTCAGGTCGGGGATTGTGATTCCACCTGACTTGTCCTTATTGCCCAGGATCGCTTTTGCTATTCTGGGTCCCTTTTGGTTCCAGATGAATTTGAGGCACATTTTCCCTAGATCTGTGAGGTATGCTAACGGTAGTTTAATGGGAATTGCATTGAATCTGAACAACAGTTTTGCTGGTATGGCCATTTTTACAATGTTAGCTCTTCCTAACCTTGAGCAGGGTATGTTTTTCCATTTATTGAAATCCTCTTCAATCTCCTTTTTCAGAGTCTTGTAGTTTTCACTGAATAAATCTTTCACATTCTTTGTTAGATTGATTCCTAAGTATTTCAATTCCTTGGTTGCTATTGTAAAGGGTATGGTTTCCTCAATTTCTCTCTCAGTCTGTTTGTTGTTCGTATATAGGAATGCTATTGATTTTTGGGTGTTGACTTTGTATCCGGCTACACTGCTGAATTTGTCAAATAATTCCAGGAGTTTTCTTGTGGAGTTTTTGGGGTCCTCCATGTATAGTATCATGTCATCTGCAAATAGTGATAGTTTGACTTCTTCCTTTCCTATCCTTATTCCTTTTATTTCTCTCTCTTGTCTGATTGCTCTGGCTAGTGCTTCCAGAACTATGTTAAATAGGAGTGGTGACAATGGACATACTTGTCTTGTTCCTAACTTTAAAGTGAAAGTTTTCAGTTTATGTCCATTTAGTATGATGTTGGCTGTTGGTTTGTTGTAGATGGCTTTGATCAGATTGAGGTAGAGGCCATCTATTCCTATTTTTTCTAAGGTTTTTAACATGAATGTATGTTGGACTTTATCGAAAGCTTTCTCTGCATCTATTGAGATGATCATGTGGTTTTTGTCTTTGATGGTATTAATATAGTGTATTACATTAATTGATTTGTGAATATTGAACCATCCCTGCATTCCTGGAATGAATCCTACCTGGTCGTGGTGTATAATTTTCCTTATGATTTGCTGTAATCTATTTGCCAATATTTTGTTGAGTATCTTTGCATTTATGTTCATTAGAGAGATTGGCCTGTAGCTCTCTTTCTTGGTTGGGTCTCTCTCTGGTTTTGGTATCAGTATAATACTTGCCTTCAGAAATGTGTTGGGGAGAGTTGCTTTCTTTTCCATTTCATTGAAGAGTTTTAGGAGTGTTGGCATTAGATCTTCTCTAAATGTTTAATAGAATTCTGCTCTGAATCCATCAGGGCCTGGGCTTTTCTTTGTTGGTAAGTTTTTAATAACGTTTTCAATCTCATTAATTGATATTAGGTTGTTCGGGATTTTTACATCTTCCTGATTAAATTTTGGCAATTTGTACCTTTCTAGGAATTTGTCCATTTCTTCTGTATTTTCTATCCTATGGGAATACAGATTTTCAAAGTAGGTATTAATGATGTTTTGTATTTCTTTTGGATCTGTAGTGACTTCATCCTTTTCATTTCTTATTGCATGAATTTGAGATGTTTCCCTTCCTTTTTTGATAAGTTTGGCTAGGGGTTTATCAATTTTATTTATTCTTTAGAAGAACCAACTCTTTGATTCACTAATTTTTTGTAGAGTTTTCTTCATCTCAGTTGTATTAATTTCTTCCCTGAGTTTTATAGTCTCCTCCCTTCTTTGGGCTCTTGGTTTGGCTTGCTGCTCTTTTTCTAAGAGTTTGAGGTGTATCATTAGGTTGTTTATTTGCTCTCTTTCTATTTTCTTTTATATGATTTCATTGCTATAAATTTCCCTCTGAGGACAGCTTTCATTGCATCCCACAGATTCCGGTAGGTTGTACTTGTGTTTTCATTTATTTGTAGGTAATTTTTAATTTCTTGTTTAACTTCTTGTGTGACCCATTGGTTATTCAGTAGGTTGTTGTCTAATTTCCACGTGTTTATGTGGTTTTTGGAGTTCTCTTTGTCATTAATTTCCAATTTTATTGCACTGTGGTCTGATAATATGCATGGGATAATTTCAATTTTTTTGCATTTAGGTAGATATGCTCTATGGGCTAAAATGTGGTCAATTTTGGAGAAAGACCCATGTGCAGCTGAGAAAAATGTGTATTCTGATGCTGTGGGGTGGAACACTCTGTATACATCTACTAAGTCCATTTGTTCACACTTTTGGTTCAGGTCTGTTATTTCTTTGCTGAGTTTCTTTCCGGTTGACCTGTCTCTTTGCATCAGAGGGGTGTTTAAGTCCCCTATTACAATAGTGTTATTAGTTATTTGATTTTTTACGTCTGTTAAGATTTGACTTGTAAATTTAGGTCCTCCATAGTTCAGTGCATAAATGTTTAGGATTGTTACCTCTTCCTCTTGCAGCTTTCCCCTAGCTAGTGTGTAATGGCCTTCTTTATCGCTTTTGATTGTTTTTGGTTTGAAGTTTACATTGTTTGCAAACATAATAGCTACCCCTGCTTTTTTCTGGGGACCTGTTTCATGGAGAATTGTTTTCCAACGTTTAACTTTCAACCTGTGGATTTCCTTTTGAGTAAAATATGTTTCCTGTATACAGCATATCGTTGGATTGTGTTCGTGAATCCACTCTTCCAATCTTTTCATTTTGACTTTTGAGTTGAGGCCATTTACATTAATGGTTATCATGGTTATATGTTGGCTTATTCTAGTCATGTTATTTACTTGTTGTTTTCCTTCTTTTGCTGACTGTTTACTTGCTTGTTCTGTTTGGGGAGTTATTTCTATTGTTGTTCTTGGAATTGTGGTCTCTTTTTTCTCTGTCTAGAATGTCTTTTAGTGCTGTTTGCAATGCTGGTTTGGCACTCATGAAGTTCTTCAGTTGTTCTTTGTCGTGGAAATATTTTATTTCTCCATTGAATTGGAGGGATACTTTTTCAGGATACATCAGTCTGGGTTGGAAGTTGTTTTGTCTCAGAATCTGTAGTATCTCGCTCCAAGCTCTTCTTGATTTCATGGTTTCCGTTGAGAAGTCTGCTGTGATTCTGATGGGCTTTCCTTTATAGGTGATCTGTTTCATTTCTCTAGCAGCTTTTAATTTTGTGTTCTTTAGCTGGATATCTGGGATCTTGACTATTATATGCCTGTTTGTGTTTTTCTTTGGGTTATGCATCGTTGTGTTTCTATATGCCTCGATTAACTGAACTTCAGTATCTTTTACCTTGTTTGGGAAATTTTGTGCTATTATTTCAGCAAATATTCTTTTTATATTGTTTGTGTTGTCTCCTGCTGTTTCACTCACTCCTATAACTCGAATATTGTTACGTTTTGCCTCATCTTGGAGCTGTTGGATTGACTTTTCTTGTGTGTTTGATGATATTATGAGATTCTTCCTTTCACTCCCATAAGCTGCCATGCTGTCTTCAAGTTCTGAAATTCTGTCTTCGGTTTCATTTAAGCGGTTTTGCAAGCTTTCAGTGTAAGTTTTCAAGTCCTGGCATTCTCTTTGGACCTGTTTCATTTTTGGCAATTCATTCCTGAATTCCTCTTGTAACGTTTCCATTTGTTTCCTATTTTCTTCTAGTCTTTTATCTATTTCTTCTCTATGTGTACAGAACATTTCTTCCATTAGTGTTTTCAGCTCGTTTTTCATCTGAGAGATCATTGCAGGTATGTGGCTTATTTCTGCTTTAAGCTCTTTTATGGCCTGTTGGATTTGTTTCATTTCGGATGCAATCGTTTCATAACTTGCAGGTATGTGGCTTCCTGGTTACCCTGTATCCTCACATTCAAAACTTGTTCTGGGTGGGGTTTAGTTTTGAGACTGCGTTTTGTTCCTCTGTTTTCCCATTTTTGGGTATCAGATTCAAAATGTGGAGCTATAAATTCCCCAGGCAGTTCAGTAGGCAAAGGTCTGCTGCAGAGGCTGCTCCAATGATTCCTTCTCTTTGGGAGAATGTCCTTTATGCTTTCTGCTGAGATTTCTGCTTCTATTCCCTACCCCAAGACCTGGCTGGGGCGCATAAACAGCTTGCCTCCCCAGGGACCTTGCAGGCAGGGGGCCGCTCAGGTGTTCCTCCCTGGGTGGAGCTCCTTCCCCCCTCACAAATCCCGTCGGGGCACCCAGCCAGCTCTTCCAACCCAGGGATCCTGCAGTCAGTAAATCCGCTCGGATGTCCCTCGCTGGGCGAAGCTTCTTCCCGACTCAAAAAAACAAGTCAGGGAACCCAATCAACTCACCCTGGGATCATGCAGGCAGGAATGCTGCTCAGATGTATCTCCCTGGGTCAAGCTTCTTCCCCACTCAGAAATCCTGCTGCGGTGTTCATTCGGCTCACCCGTGCCGAGATCCGTGCCGGCAGGAGATCCTGGCGCTCCCTGGCACCTCTCCACCTCCTCAGCTTTCTCACAGGAGCCACCGACCGCAGCTGCCACAGTTCCCGCGGCGCGGGCTGCGGGGGCAGGGCTCTGAGCGGGATCCTGGACCGCTCCCCAGATTGGTGCAGTCTGCCCCAGGTGTGCATTCTCCAAGTTTGCTCTGCTCCGCCGCCTCCAACAATTCCTGGTTACAGCCGCCTCTGAGCCGATCGGGCTCAGGAGCTGGGAGGGTCCATCCCACCGCAATCGCTCTCGGTTGTAGCGGATTCAGCTGAGCTGCGGCCCAAGCACAGCACCGATCACCTCGGGCGCCCAGCTCTCAGGACCCGCCCACTTCTCGCCGTGGCTTATCCAGCTGACCCTTTAATGCTCAGGCTGCGGAAAGCAACACGATCAGGTGGAATTTTGCATCCGCGGACCCGGCACCCACGCGCAAAGGAGTGGTCTCTGGGAGAGTTTCCCTCTGCCACTCACCTGGTCACCATCTTCCCCGGTTCTCTGGGTTAAGGTTTCTTATTGGAGGTATAAGTTCACAAAAAAGAACAACTCCATCAGTTGATGACAGCCTACAATAGAAATTAACCATGTACATAAAAAAATACAAGCTGATATAGGGTAAAGATACCTCCAACCTGTTAAATATCTGGTATGAGCTCCTGTTCTCTAAAATCAAGTAATGAATTTTAGCAACAGCAGAGATTAAGAGCAGAATGTATTTATTGAGAGAAAGAGGATCTATCTGAGAGAGGGACACAAGGGGACCCAACTGGGTTGCAAAGAAACCTGCCTTTTCTGGGGACTTTTATAGCACAAAACTATGAGGTGAGGAGGGTCCAACATGGTGAAAAATGGGAATTCACAAGGTGGACAGGAGGTGGAACAACAGTACTGTCAACCAATAAGATTAGAAGCATAATTCTCAAGTCAAATTCATTAAATCAGGATCAAATGGGGAAGTGAGTCACATAGCAAGGGGACATGAATGCAGAACAGGGGCTTTTCCTGTGGCGGTTGGGTTAGTGACTCTTCCTGGCTTTTTCAAGGTGATAATGCCTATTCAGAATATCAATCCCTGCTGTCCATTCCTAGGGAGGCATGTTGGTGCATTTGTTTTATCTTTTGTCTCAAGGTCCGGCCCACAATGGAGGTGCCTGTCTCTCCCACAGTTGCAAGGCATCTTGTCTTCTTCACTGGCTCCTTTCAGGGCCCAGACCTATCTGATTACTTTAATATTTTTATCTGTGCTCAGAGGCACAGTCCCTGCCTGGAAAGTGCAAGGTCCTAAGTTTGATTCCTGGCACCATTTTTTTTTTAATCTAACTGAGTTGCCTGCAATAAGACTAAACTCTGTGAATGCCCACCATAAAGAAGAGTCAGGTGACTAAAATCCAGAGGAGCTATTGGAATAAAGAAGACTAATGATGCAAAAGAAGACATATCAAATTTTGAAGGAAAAGTACTGAAAATACAGAAAGACCTAATTTCCTAACAGCAGAGGGGAGTTAAGGAGGATGCTGACTTCTATAAACACATTCATTGGTTCCAAGTACCAGCAATACCTCTGGGAGCTTCCAGGTCACTGTGTGCTATTTTACTGCACTGTATGAAGTCATGCAATTTTTTCAACAGCCATGGAGGAAGCTACTGTCACTGAGAGGGCACTGAGGTAAAAAATGTCCTCTGACGGTGATGCTGGCACATGAACTATTTTAACTTGGTTTTTAGAAGCCATATATTTACCTACCCCAGTGTTCGACCCCTCGAGAGAGTGTGTAAAGTGCTGCCAATATTTTCAAATCTGGTGAAATGTACAGGTGAGTGAAGCGGAAAGACAGGCAAAACTTAAAGGGAAACACAAATGAAAAACAGGAGAAAGAAGAACCCAAACAGAAGACAGCAGACAGAAGATAGCAGACAGCAGACAGCAGACAAGACACGGCAGAAAGAGACTCCAGAAGGAGGAAGACAACAACTGCAAACTCCGCGAGATACCGAGTTAAATGTTATTAACATTAAAGTGCTTTCGTCTTTTACATAGCACATTCATTTTTAGGATAAGTTATCACACTATTAGGTTTGAAATTTAGACTGTTTCTTCAAAAATTACTTTCTATGAATAGCTTCTCCTCTTCTGCAATGCTTTTTTTTTTCACTTTTGGGGGGTATTTTCACAGAAAAGATGAAGTCATACCGAGGAGGATCTCACTTGAAATGCCTGGTTACAGGGATAAACAGTGAACACTGTAAATTGTTAGATTTGGAAAGCCTGTCAAAAATCCTTTAATCTCCGTGAACACCTCACATCTTTTTAAAATTAAATTTCAAATGTAATATTTTGCCTACCAGGGGGAATCTTTGAAGATTTGGGCAAATTAAAAATATAAATATTAATTACTCAATAGTAAATTTTTCATTAAAATTGTTAACTACTATAATTAAATGAGTTTCTTTTCCTATAAGAAAATGAAATATAGGTTTAGCATTTTGCTGTATGTAGTTGAGACAGTAATTTTTTAAATACTTTATTTTCATTGTATCATGTTTAATTATGAAATTTATTGGAGTATAAAAATCTTCTGGTGCTGCTACATTCAAGAAAAGATTTGAAGAAAAATATTAATCAACTATAACTGTTCATTTTCTTGTCTTTGCTATTTACCTCAAGACCAGAAAATCTAGTTTTCACTAATTATGTGAAAAGGAAAATAATCTTACAAATGAATCCTTCATGTATTAGTTTAACTGGCTACAGGATTCTAATGATTACCCTGCTTTCCCTATAAAAAAATAAAAAGTGATAATCTTTATTATGTTAAGATTCTTTTTTCTCCAGTGATATGTTTGTTTTCTTAGATTAATATGCAGCAAAATCATTATTCCCTTTTGAGATCTCTCTTACCTTAGTTAATGAAAATAATAAATATTTAACCTTTCCTTTCCTTCTTGAAAATAAAGCATAATTGAAAAAGCACATTCCTGAAGTTTTCGTCAACCATAAAACTAACCCTTTCCTCCACTAGAGTTTCTATTTCAGCTTAATATTTCCCCTGGCTTCCACCTGCTAAAGGTTTTCACAACATATACTTCCTAACTGGATTGTAACCTAGAGCATTTCAAGACCAGCAATTAGAACGGCCTTTTTCACTTAAATCCTCCAGGGTTACTCATGATACTTTGAGAGAGAAAGGAGTCAAAAGCCAATATCACAAGGGCTCTCTCTTAGAAGGAAAAATATTCTAGCAAAATTAAAAGCTATTTCAAAATGAATAGCCCTTGGGATTCCCAGATATGCCCTGTAGTGTAATGCACATGTCTTAGGATTTATGTATGTTCGTAGTAAACACCAACTTCTTAGAGTCCATGCTACTAACTCCATTTACTGACAATATAAATACAATATTTACTGATATCTTGAAATTTTAAGGCCCAAAGTCAAGAATCTATTAAGAAATTGCATTTGTTATATGTACCCCAATTATAAGGCAATAGGCTCTTTTAAAATTTCAATTCCTAAGGAATTACTTAGAATATGTACTTACTTTCAAGTTAGTCCATAGGTTGTATAAATTGTATGGGATTAAGCTTTTGGGATACTGTAATTATATAATAGGCAAAAAAAAATATCTTGTTATAGCTTTTCACTGCTCAGGATAAATTCTATTTCTTCAGGAAAGACGTAGAAATAATTATTAGTTTATGAAACTTTGCAGAGTACACAGAAACAGTTTACTGAGGTTTATTGAGAATAACTGTATTACGTTAATTCTGAGATCACAAGGACAAAGAAACAGTTTATGGGAACATTTCAGGTGCCCAGGACCTGGCCAGCTGTCTGTAGGAAACAGAGCCGTCTCACAGGTTCATAGTTAGCTGTCACTGTAGCCCTGCCTTGCTCATTACTGGTTCAGCTCAGTAGAAACAGAGAAACAAAACTGGTCCACATCAGCTGTGTGGCTGTGTGTGTGGTGAGGGGAGGTGGAGATGCTGCGGGTTAAAGTGGAGCTGTTGCTCATCTGAGGTCTTTACTCATCTATCACTAGTTCTCCTCAGTGAAAGGTGAGCTTGGGTTTACCCACCACCTCATCAGTTCCATCATAAGAGCAATTCATAAAGCTTGAAGCCAGCCAGGATTGCCCATAGTACAGCTCGCTGAGACTTAACAATGGGCACCCAAAATGCACTAGTCAAAGTCTAATCTCTCACTAGTTTAAAGAGAAAGTAATGTAAGAGACCTCAAACCCTCTTTTTTCCGGTGAATTAAATTCCTGCCTTTCTTACTCTTCTTTGTTTCCATGTATCGTGTCTAGCAGTGTGATGACACCATTGTGGTGAAATATCAAGGGAAAACCAAAAATCCCAGCAACTTGCACGAGAGCATTTATAAAATTCCATGGGAAGAGAAAGTGAAGACTCCAAGTCTAATCAAAACTGGTGTGAAAAATGTAGGGCCTACTCGAAAAATAAAGGGGACTATCTAGGCTAACTTGCCCTAAGTGCACATCACAAAAGCAAAATGTGCAAGTTTTAGTTTGTCTCATTTCCCAATATTGGAGTTTACCTATCTCAGGAAGAAGTTTTGGAGTATTTTGCAAACCAGTGTATGTTAGGAAGTAGCACTGCAGTGTCCATACTGAAATTCTTTGAGGTAGTATAAAGTTTTTCTACTGTATCAGAACCATCCTCACTTTGCAGTATCTTTTCCTACATTTTCTGTATATGTTTATATTTATGCATGCCATAGGTGCACAATTCAATTGGATATATGGTTATAGATGTGTACAAAGATTCATATATATTTTGAAAGTGTATAGAATATATATAAATGTACATAAAGAGGGAGTCAGACATTTCTTCTTAGTATGCCAAAAGATTACTTTAAAATTTTCTTTACTATCAATTTAAATAGATGCTTCTTTGAGTGGCTAAGGCAGGAGGATCTTTGTGGGTTCAAAAGCAGCCCAGGCTACAGAGGAAGATCAGGCCCAGCCTGAACCGCATAGTAAGACCCTGTCTCAAAAAGACCAAAATAAAACAAAGTAAGTCCAATCCCTGCCTGAGCAATTTAGCAAATCAGTGAGATCTCACCTTAGAAGTTTGAAGGGTCGGGGATGTACCTCAGTTTGAAAGCCCTGATGTGAGTCCCCACTACCACTAAAAAACAAGCAAAAACCAGCAAGGGTGAAGTAGTTTAATATGGTGGGTGCTAGAGGCCAACAGCTGACTTTAAATCTGAAGTTCAGCATCTATGCACCCTGTTGGACTTTGGAGAAGTGACAACGCCTTTGTGCCTCAATTTTCCCAGCTTCAAAGTAGACACAAGGACGAAAATATCTACTTTTCATAAGGCTGTTCTTTTTACTTTCACATGTATTTACTGAGTACCTGCTGCGTTATCAGGTGTTGTTTTAGGCACTGGGAATGCAACTATGAACAAAACAGACACAAGAAAGGCACAGAATAAACAACAGGTAAATTATAGCTACCATCCTTTCCTTTGGGTCCTGCATCTTCAAATTCAACCAACTATAGTTTGAAAATATTATTTATTTTTGATTTCTTGGGATGGAGTGTCAATATGTGGTTCAGTCTGGCCATGGGGTAGCTAGGTGGACCTGGCTGGCCTCAGACTCATGGTGATCCTTTTGCCTCAGCCTCCCAAATGCTTGGATCGCAGGTGTGTGCCACCAGGCCAAATTAAAAAGATTTTTTAAAATTACAGTCTGTACTGAAGATGTAAAAGCTTTTTATTTTCTTATTATGATTCCTTAAACAATGCAGTGTGCCACCCATTTACACAGCATTTAGAAATGACTTGAAGTATGGTATGTGGGAGGATATAAGTAGGTTATATACAAATAAAAGCCCATTAAATGAAAAAAATGAATAAGTAGATGTTTCTCATTCTACACATTTTATTCTATTGTATAGATATACCACTATTTATTTACCAGTCAGCTATGAGTGTACATATATTTTTAGTTACTTTAAAAGCTTACTATTATCAATGTTGCAATAAATGTATTTGATTATAGATTTTGGCAATATTTTCCATGAATGCATTTTTCATCAAGAAATTCCTAGTTTGTCTGACTTTTTATATATGGAGAATAATTGCTGGATTACTTTATAAAATATTTGCATCCAAAGTGATTTGGCAACAGCATGCCAAAATTTACCTTTTGCCAACATGTTGGGTAAAATACTTAAAAGATACTTTACTCTTCCTTTCTTAAATTATGAGTATTAATTTATTTAATGGTTTATTCTCATGAACTGCTAAACTAAATATTACATTCATTTTTCTTCTTTTACTCAATTTTTACTTACTAACTCTAAAAGCTATTTGTATAATGAATTTTTTGCTGCTTGCATATTCTGTAACTATTTCACTTATGATCCTTTCAACTTTTTTAATTTGTTTTTTTTAATTGGAAGTTTCACTTTCTTAAAATGTATTAATGTTCATCATCAAACTACAATCATATCCAAAGGCCAACAAAGTATGAGGATACTATGCATAAATAACAAATCAGTGCCATTATTTTAAAAACTTTCAATAAAGAGAATAAATTGCATAGCCCCAAAGAATGTGTGGGCATGGGTGTCAGTGTCTCTATGGGGTTGCATTGTATATTTGTCTTTGGACAGCAACCATTAATTATAGGGTCCAAATATCTAGTGTCCACCACTCTGATTAATTTCACACTGCTGTTAATAGAACAAGATGCTATTGATCCATAGAAGTAATATGGTGGGTTTTTCTGTCAAATAATTTAGGTGGGTCTTTCTGTCAAGTAATTTAAAATCTGTGATTTTTTTTTAAAGACAAATAAGCAGTATCCAAAATGAACTGTAGTGTAGTTGGTAGCACTAAGGCTTGAAAAGATTTACAAGCATTGTGGGTAGATTGAGGCCATGAGATAAAGGTCTTCCCTCCAAATGACCTAAAGTATCTTAAACCCTATTACTTTTACTGATAGTATATTTGGAGAGTATGAAATTTTTCTTCTTGGATATGAAAAAATAAGGAACATTTTGAAAACCTAAAATATTTTGTACATTATTCTAAAGATAGTAATACTAGAGTACCCATAGCTGTGCCACTGTAGCAGTCAGAAAGCTTCACCAATAGAAAACTTCGTGTTGGTACTACAAGGAAAGAAAATGGTTAAAAGCATTAGATGAGGTATTGGTGTTTCTTCCACTTGGGTCATCTTCAGGAGGAGAATAACAAAAACTACAAAAACAATTTAAAAATCATTTCAATTAAACCCCTTTCTTTGTGCCATCCGATAGGTACAAAACAAAGTAAGAAACAAGATTCCAATTTATATTCTATGCCCCATTAATTCAAAATCTGCCATTTCTTTATATAAATGCCATAATTTCAAGCCCTGCTAAGATGATGTTAGTTCCCCGAGCTCTCCTTAATGAGACTGCAAGATGTATTATGCAAACTGAGTACAATCAGATAAGACAAATCTTTCTAGGAGCCAAATGCATAGCAATTGGTGTTTATGAGTATGTAACAGATTTATGGGATTTTAATGTCAAGGAATGATTTTGATCAGTACAGGTCTTAAGGATGTATCCATGGTGCATAAGTTCCATACTTATAGAATTTATTATGCAAGCTTAAAAATAGTTTTATTACTTACTTATAAATTTGTTGGAATTTAAAATTCTCTTCTAGTTAAAAGAATGTTTGTATAATTTATTTATTACCAGTAAAAATTCCTCACAGCTTATTATGAAGCATGGAAAGTTTCAGAAAGATAAGTTTTAAACATTGCAAAAGCTCCCGTGTTTTGCCTTTTGGGTTACTTTAAAGTTATATTAGTTTTGTAATTTGATCCATATATTGCTTGTACTAGAAGGTACAATTGTCAAATTTAATGAACTGAACCCAATATTTTCACATACTGTCATAGGTAAATTAAAAGAACTTTTAAAATACTCTAGGTATCATTAGTTCCTTCACTTTTTCCCTATATGCAGCTTCCCATTTATATCCTCCCACACTAAATCACACTCAACATATAAGGATTACCTTCACCTACAGTAATTCATTTGTCAGAAGAAATAAACTACCCTATATTTCAACACAACAAGGAGAAAGACAGAAGGGATACAAAGAAGGCTCTATTTTATCGCTGTGAGGCAGAAAAATGACTGAAATGACTCTGACATTATTGGATCCGCTTTCACTAAGTGCGTACACTGGAGTTACTGTGCTTCACAGTTGCTCTTCAGCACAAGTCTAGAACACAGTGCTCACTCAGTAAATGTTTACTGAAAAAATAAGGGAACGAAGGAAGCAAAGAATGAGGGAAAGGTGGGAGGACAAGAGAAAAAAAGAAGGGGGAGAAGGAGGAAGGCAGGAAAAGAAAGAGGACCCAACCCCTGACCCTCTTAAAGTGGCACCCATATCCCTCTCCAGCTTTTCTCTCCATGGTCTCCTTTCTGCAGCAAGATCTGCCTGTCCTGCAACTCCTTCATATCTCAGAAGGGGCGCTCTCTACCTCCTGGATTCTCGGAGGGGCTTTAGTCTCAGCTTTAAGTACAAGGTATGACTTACAAAGATACTGAATGCTAACATTGAAAAAATTATCATGAGAAGGGGACCAAGAGATGGAGAGAGGTGGGGGAGATGGGAAGGGAAGAGGATGACAAAAGGTTAAAATGTGTTAAGTATGTGCACCAGCTTCCCGTGAGGAAGGCAGGCATCACGTACTGCGAACATGTACTAATGAAGAACTACAGTTAAGGACACATTGCCATTGATCCCTCTCTGAATACCCCACTACTGTAAACATTCCTGTCCCGTGATGGGTGTCCACCCTCTCAAGCAGTGCTAGAAGTCCTCTTACCTCACTGTCTTTAGTTATGCTTTTGTGGTTGTCTATGAATCCTAAATCTGTTCATAACATCGGTCTTTCGTGAGCACTTTGACTTCAGGGAACAGCGAGAAGTTGGTTGGTGCCAGATCGAGTGAAAAGAGTGAGGGAAAGCAAAGCATAACGCTTTTACTTGGCAGAAATTGCTGCGACCAGTTGATCAATGAAGGTTGGTCAAAAAATACAGTGAATGTTTAAAAATTTCGCTGTAGTAAAACACGCATTGCCATTCACCCCCCTGAAAATATTCACAATACTCATCACTTCAAACACATCACTTTATCCCACTCTTCTTGACAATGTGTGTATTACTCCAATAGGTTTTGAAAAATTTAAGCATTCAACATATTTTTCACTCATCCTTAGTATATTAATGAATCTTAAATATATGATGCCAGCCTCAGCCACTTCCTCAGCATTCCTGACTGACATATTTAAGTGCCTATCCAGAATCTTGGCATGCCTATTCTAAATCTAAACTTTCAAAGTCCCAAATTGAATATTTGTTTTAAATCGACCTCAAGGTAACTCTATGCTACTGCCTGCTCAGATAAAAATTCCAAAGTCATCTTAGATTCTTTTTATTTCACATCCCGTATGAAAAAAAATGATGCTTTAAAATTCTTTCCTGAAACTGGATTATTCTGCATACCTGTAGTGCTAATTCTCTAATTCAAGGCTCCAATCCTTTGCTTGGTTCAAATTGCTGGTCTCTTAACTGTGTTTTCTCCTGTCCCTCTCTTCCTACCGTCTACTCAAGAACATGAAAGGTAGGAAAACCTCTGTCAGACTGTATTAGTTTTCTGCACTTCCCACTCACAGAAGAATCAAAGGTGTCAGATGCCAGCAAGGTCATCAGTTAGTTGCTGCCATTAGTTTTCTGATCTTATCTCCCAATCCCCTCTCCTACACATGCACATTCTCCTCGTACCAAGGATTGAACCCCGAGCTTCACACTGAACTACACATACACAGCTCTTGGGTGTGTGTGTGTGTGTGTGTGTGTGTGTGTGTGTGTGTGTGTGTTGAGACAAGCTCTTGCTAAATTGCCAAGTACCCAGTTTGACCTTAAACTTGCAATCCTGCCCCAGGCTCCAGAGCGCTGGGATACAGGGAGCACCAGCAGAGTCAGCATTTTCGACCTTAATAGTCTAGCTCTAAAAGCCTCTGAGTTGCTTCTACAGCAAGCCAGGTGCTCTCCTTCAAAACCTTTGAACTTTCTTTCTACTTATTTTGCTTCCACCTAACTACTCTTTGTTTTGTTCGGGGCTTGGCTCAGCAAACTCCATAAGTGCTGGCCTCCTTCGTGCCTGAAACTGGACTGTTACTTAAGTGAAAGCAATGAACAAACCAACTTTGGAACTGCTTTTCTTTCTTCCACACCTTGCTTCTCCATCGTATTCGCACCACCAGGAGAGCAGGTTTTCTTATGCATTTGTTCAGTGCCTGCCTGTCTCTTACCTGAGGTGAGCCGCTTTTGTTCGTGGTAGAACCTAAACACATGGAATGGTGCCTAGCACAAAACAGATGTGTGCAAAGAATCCACAGGGATGAGTTTTGTATTTTAAGAATAATCTGAATTGTATTATTCCATGTTTGTTCCTTTCTGTTGTTAAATCTGTTTGTTCACTTCCATACAGAATTGTGTGCTGAAACTCAGTTCAGATATTCTCCTCTTCTTTCCTGAAATGATACATTATCTTCTCTTCTCCCAAAACATTTCAGCTTGAATAGCCAAGCAGCTGGGATGTACTGGCCAACCATCAGGCAACTACGGAATTCTTATAGAAAAGTGAGGTAACATTTCATAAGTCAATTTAATGTTCCATAGTACCATAATTTACTTTGTGAACACAAAACCCATCCATGTAGGCACATGAGTTATGTAATCACTTCTTGCTGTCTACAAGAGCTGCACCACACAGCCATGCCTCCCCACTATTTAACCTGTCCTTCGCTCTGCTAGGGTAGTTCCAGGTGCCGGTGATCTGCAGGGTCTATTTGAGCCTGTACTTCATTTAGTACTCCACTGTCACTGTCGGGAAATATTCAGTAATGTTTGAGCAAAGGAACCTGCCTTTTCAATTTTTTACCAAGCTTTAAAAATAAGAGTAGCTGATCCTACTCTCTGCCTCTACTTAGAGCATAATAACACATGTAAATGATTCCATTTTTTTTTTTAAAGAATGATTTCAGCTTCTGGAACTCAGAAAAATTATGAAGCCTTTATGTAAGGAAAATTTCATGCACATAAATACAATTAGAGCCAGAGAATAAAGAGCTAATGATCTTGTGTCATGACAAAATTGTCTTAGATGACGGGAATTTCTCAAACTTTTTTTTTTTTTTTTTTTGCGGTACTGGGGATTGAACTCAGGACCTTGTGCTTGCCAAGCAAGCACTTATTCCACTGAGCTATATCCCCAGCCCCAAACTTTTAGATTAACCTTGTGTTATTAATCTTTATAAATATCACATCCTGAGTTTCATTAGGTGGAGAGAGAAGCATTTAGAGATGATTAAAATCAGACACAGAACAAATAAATTTTAAACTTTCCAAGGAAGCATGAACTCAGAGGTTTTAAACTAAGAAAGGGCAAATAAAAATAAAAGGGAACTTTATAGGTTTCTTAAACTTCCATACTCAATTCAAGTTTTAATGTTTTTAAAGACTTTTTTAAAATTTTGACCTTCCTTTTATATTTGTTTATGTCTGTGAGGCATAATAAACATGTCCGTCTTTGGATAGCGGTACAGGTACACGGCACGGCTTGGCCCTTCTTTGCCTTCTCCTCCCTCCTCACTCGTTCTTCCAGAAGTCCGTCTCCTTGTCTGCTGCCACCTATCTTGAGACCACAATGCCAAGTGAAATAAATAAAACACAAAAGATTAAATATTGCATAGTTTCATTCACATGAGAAACACAAAATATTACAAAATCTTACAACCAAAGAGATCTGTTCTTGAGGAAATCTTACCCTTTTCTGACTTACATTTTCTATAAATGCATATTTCACTAATATTTTAATATGCTAGATTTATTAAAACATGCGGCTTTGAATTTGAAGATATATTCAACTAACATTTCAAAACGTAACCTCTGTCAATAATATGAATGCCTGTTCCCTTTTAAAGATGCTATGTATTAATATTGTATTACACATAATCACTACATTATTTTTTTAATTTTAAAAGTAAAAGAACACAAACACTAACGAACATACACACAGTAGCACAAGAACAGTACAAAAGCTGACTACAGATAAGGTGGCAGGGGATCAACAATGGGTGTTGTATTACACGTTGGTAGCTTCAAAGTGTATACTCAGGACAATACAAATAGACATACAAGATTGATCAAACAACTTATCATCGATTGTTTCCCACATCAAAATGACATGAGACAATAGTGCAACCATGTCAGCCATCCCGCACATACATACTTTCCTACATAGCTATGCCCCTCTTCCTCCTCTCCTTCTCTTCATCCCAATTGCTCTCTACCCTTGAGCAGTCTCCCTTCATCCCTCCCGATCTATATTCTCACCTCCAGGTTCCTACACTAATTATACTGTGTGCTGTTTGCACATGCACATCTGGTTTATTTCATTTATGAGTATGGTCTCTTAATTGTGACCATTTGCCTATAAAAGCCCCTAGATTGTCTTTCTTTACAGCTGAATAATATTCCATTGTGTAAAAATGCCACAGTTTTTTAATACAGTCTTCTGTGGATGGACATTTGGGTTGTTTCCACTATTTAGCTATTACAAATTGTGCTGCTATAAACATGGGTGCACACATATCACGGTGATATGCTGTTTTCAGATCTTCTGGGAAAATACCCAGAAGGTGGATAGCTGGGTTGAGTGGGACCTCTAGACCTAGTTTGCTGAGGAATCTCCATACCGATCTCCACAGTGGTTTCACCAGTCTGCATTCCCACCAGCAGTGCAGCAGAGTTCCTATTTCTTCACAGCCTTGCCAGCATTTGTTATTGGATGATTTCTTGATGCTGGCCAATCCTGCTGGGGTGAGATGAAATCTAAATGTTGTTTTTATTTGCATTTCTCGAATGACTAAAAATGTAGAACATTTTACCATATATTTATTTGCCATTTGTATTTCTTTATCTGAGAAGTGTGTATTCATCTCAGATGCCCATTTCTGGATTGGGTCTTTGAATTTGGACAAGTTCATGTTTTTTAATACTTTGTATGTTCTAGACAGAAGGCCTTTGTCCGAGGGACAGCCAGTTAGGATATTTTTCCCAATCTGTGGGTTTTCTTTTTACTCTGCTGGTGATTTCTTTAGATGTGCAAAAACTTTTCAGTAAAATGAGGTCCCAGTTATTGATTCTTTGAAGTGTTTCCCTTGCAGTTTTATTTTTATTCATGAACTCTCTGCCTACTCCTATGTCTTCAAGATTTTTACCTGCTTTCTCTTCTAATAGGCTTAGTGTTTCTGTTTTAATATTGAGATCTGTGATCCATTTTGACTTGAGTTTGGTGCATGGTGATAGACTTGGGTCTATTTTCAGTCTTTGGCAAGTGGCAAGCCAATTTTTCCAGCACCATTTATTGAAGAGGCTATCTTTCCTCCAGTGGGCTTGTTTGGCCCCTTTGTCAAATATTAGGTGGCTGAGTGGGTTTGTGATTGTGGCTGTATCTTCCAGTCTATTCCATTGATCCTCAGGTCTGTTTTTCAGCCAGTACCAGGTTGATTTTATTACAGTAGCTTTGTAGTATAATTTGAGGTCAGGGATTGTGATTCCACCTGACTTGACCTTGTGGCCCAGAACTGCTTTTGCTATTCTGGGTCTCTTCTGGTTCCAGATGAACTTAAAGCATATTTTCTCTAGGTCTGTCAGGTATGTTAATGGTAGTTTAATGGGAATTGCATTGAATCTGTACAATAATTTTGGTAGTTATGGCCATTTTCACAATGTTGGTTCTTCCTAACCATGAGCAGGGAATGCTTTTCCATTTATTGATATCCTGTTCAATCTTTTTTTTCAGAGTACTGTAGTTTTCATTAAATAGATATTTTACCTCTTTTGTTAGATTGATTCCTAAGTATTTCATTTTCTTGGATGCTATTGTAAAGGGTATGGTTTCCTTAATATCTCTCTCAGTCTGTTTGTTATTTGTATATAGGAATGCTATTGATTTTTGGCTGTTGACTTTGGATCCAGCCGCTCTGCTGAATTTGTCAGTTAATTGAAGAAGTCTTCTTGTGGAGTTTTTGTGGTCTGCCATGTAAAGTATCATGTCATCTGCAAATAGCGATAGTTTTACTTCTTCCTTTCCTATCCGTATTCCTTTTATTTCTCTTTCTTGTCTAATTGCTCTGGCTAATGCTTCTAGAACTATGTTGAATAGTAGTGGTGACAGTGGACATCCTTATCTTGTTCCTGTCTTTAAAGTGAAAGCTTTCAGTTTTTGTCCATTTAGTATGATGTTGGCTGTTGGTTTATCATAGATGGCTTTGATTAAATTGAGGTAGAGGCCATCTATTCCTATTTTTTCTAGGGTTTTTAACATGAATGCATGTTGGACTCTATCAAAGGCTTTTTCTGCATCTATTGAGATGATCATGTGGTTTTTGTCTTTGGCTGTATTGATATGGTATATTACATTAATTGATTTGCAAATATTGAACCATCCCTGCATTCTTGGAATAAATCCAACCTGGTCATGGTGTATAATTTTCCTTATGATCTGCTGCATTCTATTTGCTAGTATTTTATTGAGTATCTTTGCATCTATGTTCATTAGGGAGATTGGCTTATAGTTCTCTTTCTTGGTTGGGTCCTTCTCTGGTTTTGGTATTAGAATGATACTTGCCTCCAGAAATGAGTTAGGGAGAATTGTTTCATTTTCAATTTCATTGAAGAGTTTGAGGAGTGTTGGCATTAAATCTTCACTGAATGTTTTATAAAATTCTGCTGTGAATCCATCAGGGCCTCGGCTTTTGTTTGTCAGTAAGTTTTTAATGACATTTTGAATCTCATTAATTGATATTGGGTTTTTCAGGGTTTTTAATGCCTTCCTGGTTCAACTTTGGTAATTCATACATTTCTAGGAATCTGATGATTTCTTCTGGGATTTCTTTCCTATTGGAGTAAAGATTCTCAAAGTGAGCTGGGGATATAGCTCAGTGGAATAAGCACTTGCCTAGCAAGCGCAGGGTCCTGAGTTCGATCCCCAGTACCGCAAAAAAAAAAAAAAAAAAAAACAAGATTCTCAAAGAAAGAATTAATGATCTTTTGAATTTCTGTAGGATCTGTAGTGATTTCATCCTTTTCATTCCTTATTGCATGAATTTGAGTTCTTTCCTTTCTTTTTTTTTTATAAGATTGGCTAGAGGTTTATCAATTTTATTTACTCTTTCAAAAAAACCAACTCTTTGATTCACTTATTTTTTGTAGATTTTTCTCTGTCTCAATTGCATTAATTTCTTCCCTAAGCTTTATAATCTCCCTTCCTTAGGCTTTGGGCTTGACTTGTTCTTTTTCTAACAGTTGGAGGTGCAACATTAGGCTATTTATTTGTTCTTTCTGTTTTCTTTATGTGTGAGTTCATTGCTATAAATTTCCCTCTGAGGACTGCTTTCATTGCATCCCACAGATTCCTATAAGTTGTATTTGTATTTTCATTTGTTTGTAGGTATTTTCCAATCTCTTCTCTAATTTCCTCTGTGACCCATTGGTTATTCAGGAGGTTGCTGTCTAACTTCCAAGTGTTTATAAAGTTTCTGGAATTCCCTTTGTTGTTAATTTCCAATTTCATTGCACTGTGGTCAGATAATATGCATGGGATAATTTCAATCCTTTTGCATTTAAGTAGGTATGCTCTATGGGCTAGAATGTGATTTATTTTAGAGAAAGTCCCATGTGCAGCTGAGAAAAATGTGTATTCTGGTTTTGTGGGATGGAACCCTCTGTAAACATCTACTAAGTCCATTTATTCACACATTTGGTTCAGGTCTGTTACATCTTTGCTGAGTTTAGTCCAGTTGACCTGTCCCTTTGCATCAAAGGGGTATTTAGGTCCCCTATTACAATAGTGTTATTGTTTATTAGGTTTTTTATGTCCGTTAAGATTTGCCTTACAGAGTTTGGTGCTCCAGTATTTGGTGCATACATGTTGAGGATTGTTCTCTCTTCCTCTTGCAGTTTTCCCCTAACTAGTATATAGTGGCCTTCTTTGTCTCTTTTGATTGTTATCAGTTTGAAGTTTGTATTGTCTGCAAACATAACAGCTACCCCTGCTTTTTTTCTGGGAACCTGCTGCATGGAGGATTGTTTTCCAGCCTTTGACTTTCAGTCTATGGATTTCCTTTTGAGTAAAGTGTGTTTCCTGTATACAGCATATTGTGGGATTCTGTCTCTTAATCCACTCTGCCAGTCTGTTTCTTTTGACTGGTGAATTAAGGCCATTTACATTGATGGTTATAACTGTTATACATTGACTTATTCTTGTCATGATGTTTACTTGATGTTGCTTTCCTACTTTTGCTGCTTAATTTGTTGTTCTGCTTAAAGGTTCTTTTCTATTGTTCTTCTTGAGATTTGGTCACTTTTTTCTCTGTCTTGAAAAACTTTCAGTACTTTTTGTAATGTTGGTTTGGCACTCATGAAGTTCTTCAGTTGGTCTTTGTCATGGAAATATTTTATTTCTCCATTGAATTTGAAGGATAGTTTTGCAGGATAGATCAGTCTGGGTTGGAAGCTGTTTTGTTTCAGAATCTGTAATATCTCGCTCCAAGCTCTTCTTCATTTCATGGATTCTGTTGAGAAGTCTGTTGTGATTCAGACAGGCTTTCCTTTATAGGTGATCTGTTTCTTTTCTCTAGCAGCTTTTAATATTGTGTTATTTTGCTGCATATCTGGGGTCTTGACTATGATATGCCTGGGGGTTGTTTTATTTGGGTTGTGGCTCATGGGAGTTCTATATGCTTCATTTACCTGCACATCAGTTTCTTTACCATTCTTGGGAAATTTTCTGCTATTATTTATCCAAATATTCTTTTTATGTCATTTGTGTTGCCTCCTTCTGTTTCACTGATACCTATAATTCGCACATTATTTCTCTTTGCTTCATCTTGCAGCTATTGGATTGATTTTTCCTGGTTCCTTGTTAACTTTAAGAGGTCCTTCCTTTCACCATCATTTGCTATCAGGCTATCTTCAAGATCTGAAATTCTATCTTCGGATTCATTCAAGCGGTTTTGCAAGCTTTCAATGGCAGTTTTAATTTCCTGGAAATCTCCTTGAGACTGTTTCATGTGTTTTAATTCATTCCTGAATTGCTCGTTTAACATTTCCATTTGTTGCCTTTGATCTTCTAATCTCTTATCTGTTTCTTCTCTACATGTGTGAAGCATTTCTTCCATTATTATTTTCATTTCATTTTTTGTCTGAGAGATTATTTCAGATTTAATCTCTTCTATGGCTTAATGGAGTTGTTTCTTTACTTCAGATGTGATCATTTCAGAAATTTTAGGTGTGTTTTCCTAGTTCTCCTATGTTGTTGTGTCCTATACTTGTTCTGGGTGGAGTCGTGTTCTGAGACTGCATTTTTCCCCTTTGTTTTGTCATTTTGAATGTCGTGTGACTGGTGCTGAGCTACTGACTATCTAGGCAGCTCACTAAGGACTCTAGGGATCCTAGTTTACCTGGATGTCAAACTAAATCCAGGGTGGTAGCAGACTGTGGACCACTGGGCCCAGGGACCCCAGGCAATTGCTGGGTTGCTTGGCTCAGGCCACAGCTGCTATAGTGGGAGAGTGCTGGGCTTCTGTACCAGAGTGTCCAGTGTGTGGACGGGAAGAGTGTGGTCTCAGCCTTGAAGCCTATGGTGGCTAGGCACCGACTTATGTTTTGGGTTCCTCAGGTAGCTGGTCAGTGGGTAGCAGGGCTCTCCTCCCAACCCCGAGGACCCCAGAGCCTGAGGCTGATTCCACTCTGCAGGTCTCAACCACCAGCAGGGACGGGGCCCTCCCAGTTGGATTTCCTTAACTAAGGTGTGGAGCTTACCAGAGGAAAAGGGTTGAGCTGCTCATGTGGTGTCTCAGGTCATTGGAGAAACGTCCCAGTCACAGAACCGGGTGGCAGGTGGTGAAACGCCCGCTGCCCAGGTGTCTGCGCAAGTCCTTTTTGTGTCTGGATGTGGGAAGTGGTGCGGTCGCCAGCGCAGTAATGGCACCCTGGGCGGGGCAGAGAACGGTGTACCTCGGAGAAACTGCTCTCTTAGCTCTGCCGAGGTGGTCTGGCGCTCTGTGGGAAGTGGTGCGGTCGCCGGCGCAGTAATCTAATCACTACATTATGAATTAGTAGTAGCTGCTTGTAAATTTTTTTCTCTGTAGCTATAAATGAAGACGTATATAAAGTACCAATACACTATTTTTTATACTTGTTATACATTCTATTTTAAAGGTACAATATTTATAGCTCAAGATGAGGAAAGAGGATCAATGAAAACTGTTATTAGAAAAAAGATAACAAAGTATTGTCATTGTGCTCAAATGTTTAATGAAATCATGTTATCTCAGAATATCTGTATGACAAAAAGTGAATTATTGGAAATGTTTTTAAGTCTCACTAGCTCCTTCTGCTAAAAAAAAAAAAAAAATGGAAAAAGCTGAGGTGAAAGTTGCTTCCAGGTTAAGTGTAAAGCATGGTGGAAAGGAGCATGTTTTATTCCTGTGCCAGGCTGCTCCTTCTCAATGATGCAAATGAAGCTGCCTGTGTGGGAGCAGCTGCTGTCCCTGCTGCAGGTCCCCTCTGTGGAAGGAACACAGCTGGAAAAATGTGCAGAGCATTTTCATCTTTAAATCAAACACAAACTGGGAAGACAGTTAATAATACATATGTAATGTCATTACCATTGAAGTGCAGAATTTCAGTTCTCTCTTTCTATCTCCTTTTTCTGAGCTATATCCCAAGGGTTCTGTAGAGCCAAGCTTATAAAAATACGTAGCTATTTTAAGGCATTTGATCATGAATTTTTTTAAATTCATAACTATATTTTCTTCTTTCCTCCAATTTATTTTCCCTTGTTCCCTCCTTTATTTCCTTTCTTCTCTTTGGAAAGTGTTTCTTCAGCACCTACTAAGTTTAAGCCCTGGTTTAAGGTAATGTGGACAAGGTCATAGGCCGGGAGTCCCTGCTGTTAGAGCTGATAGTACAAAACCTGCACCCTTCCATGCCAGCACAGCATTTATAGACACAGCTTTTGAATGAAAGTCAAATGCAAAGTCATGAAAGGAAAACTTACAACATTATGAGAGTGAAGAAAGATGGAGAGAAAGGGGGAGAGAGAGGAGGAGAGAGGAAAGGGGAAGAGAAGGGATGAGAGAAAAAACACAAGTTTATCTTAAACCAGATAGGTATTTTGGAGATAGGGAGGAGAAGATGTGGAATTCCTCATTGCAAACATCGACAATCATAAAATATTAATGGCTTTTAAGAAAATTCTGCCAGTGAGTGTTTTATGTGATTCATTCACAGATATAATTTAATACCTAATATCCTCAAATTTCAACTCTCAACAGTCCTGTTGAATGACATTGAAGACGTTTTCTAGGTAACTTGGGTCTGAGTAGACTAAGGTTGTACTAACATCATGGAACATAAAGCTACACTTACTTTGTGACACTTAAAACCTACTTTCTTTTAAAGAGCAGAATATATTTGCTGGGGGAACGAAAGCTTCTGTCTGAGAGAGAGACAGAAAAGGACCCAAGTGGGTTGCCAGGAACCTGCCTTTTCTAGGGAATTTTATAGAGGAAAACCATGAGCTGAGGCGGGTCCAAGGTGGGAAACATGGAAAATTGCAATGTGGGTATGAGGTGGGACAAAGCTATGGTCAACCAATAAGATTCTGAGTATAACTGCTCAAGTAAAACTGATTAAGTGAAGATCAAATGGGGAAGCAAGTCATGTAGCAAGCAGACATGAATACAGAACAGGGGCCTTTCCTGTTGAGTTAGTGATGCTTCCTGGCTTTTTCAAGGTGATTGATACCTATTTAGAATATCAGTCCCTGATGTCCATTCCTCGGGATGTGTGTGGGTGCATTTGTTTTTTCTTCTGTCTTGAGGTCTGGCTCAAAGTGGAAGTTTCTGTCTCTCCCACAGTCGGAAGGTATTGTGTCTTTTGCACGGATCCCTTCCAAGGCCAATCCCTGTCTGCCTGCCTATAATATTTCCATTTAACTCAGCTGCCTACAACATTCCCCCCTCTGAAGAAATAACCTGAACTGCCATGAGGGAATAATGGGTGATGACCACTGTTAATTCTTCAGGTTGAAGGGGGGCATAGTTGTTGATCAGCAGTCAGATACTCTCCAGAGGATCTAAGGGTCCTCAGTAGAAACCAGGCATTTTTATCTTGGGTAGACACATAGCTTTAAGTACAGAGGATATAAAACCCCACCCCAAAAAACAACAAAGTATGCGTGGGCCAAATAATAAGATCAACAGCATAATTATGAATAAAGTCAACAAAGATTTCCACCAAGAGCAGCCAGTAATGGCTTCCCATAAAGAGGATCAGGGTAAGTTCTAGGGAGTTTGAGCCTGACGTATCACTGATTTGTTTAATATCTTGAGCAGCTATTGAGATATTAGCAGAAGAATCAGGAATGTATACACAATATTCAGTTCCTACAATTTTACAAGTATCACCCTATGCTGCTGTTAGAATATCTAACGTCATCCAATTTTAGAAGATGGTCTGTTTTATTAATTTTATTTCTTTGTTTAGGAGAGAGACCAGCTGCAGTGTCATATAAGGCCTACTGAGTATAGTTAATGAAGGCCTTGATATGTGTCATATAATCTTCTCTCTAGACAAGATTGGAGTATCCCATTAAAAGGAATCTAAAAGTAAACTAGCGTATTTGCTGTAGGTTTTACCTGTATGGTTACCTGAGGTCAGGCATCCTCTAGGCAAGGACAAATTTCCTGAGAAATTAGAGCATGTATAATCAAAGCATGAGCATTAGAGCTGACAGGTAAGTTTAGAAACTGTTTTTAAATAATAACAATTGTAACTCACTGGCCTTTAGGCTCCTTTACTGATGGAGTCTGACATTTTGTAATAAGTCTCTGTACCTTTAATTATCTCCAAAATTTTGATGATTTATGAAAACCAACTTATTTTGACCAATGAAAAACTCTTTTATACATGAACAGTATGTATTACATTTTTAAAAACCAGTTTTAGCATCATTTCGATTAGTTGACACCCTGAATATATATTACAGTATTTAGACAGGATAAAATCTCTCCAGGATGAGAGAGCTGAAATTTTAGGCATAACCAAAAGAAATGGGTGAAGAGAAAGTTATCCCAGTTATAGCTTAAGTGAGGTGTTTTCTTCTAATGACTGCTTTTATTGAGGTATAAAGACAGGAAGGAAGGTCAGTGAAGGAAAAGGACAAACAGACCTGTGCCAATGTCCAGCAATACTCTGTTTTTTTTTTTCCCCCTCTAGTCATGATTACTCAGGGACCTTCCATGGAGATGACAATTTGGCCAGAGGGAGGAAGCGGAGAGCCCTGAGGCCTTTCAAGCCTACTAGAGCACTTGGGAAGATCAGTCTGGCTTCTGTGCCCGCCTTGGCAGTCCTTTCAAGCCTACTAGAGCACTTGGGAAGATCAATCTGGCTTCTGTGCCCGCCTTGGCAGTCCCTCTTAAGGAGGACTGGATTTTGACAGTGGTAGCACATGAAAATAGTCACTGAGTTCTTGAAGCTCCAATAATCAGATTTGGGATCTGTTTCTTTTTCCTTTTTTCTTTTCTTTTTTTTTTGAGGCCACAATAAAGACAGACAGCTTTTGATCTCTTTGTTTTCTTTCCCTGTTTTTTTCCCAGTCATGATAACAGAATATTAAGGAGGCAGTTTTTACTAAAGTATCAAGTGAGCTCTCTGGAGCAAAAGCACCTTTTGTAGCTTTTTTTTTAATATTTGGAGCTGACTAGGTAATAAACATGTGTTTAAGCAAAGTCTGTCTTTCTATTGAGTCAAGGGCTAATGGAGTATGTTTTACCAGGGCCACTAGTAAATGTTCTTTTTCTTGATAAATAGCTGAAAATTTAAAATAACTAGAAGGTGTGGCTTTTGTCCTTGTTAAACCTTCATGAATACAAGCTTGAAAATGTCTCCTGCTCTAATCCCTTGTCTGGCTTTTAGGCCAGCAACAGTTTTGAGCAGGGACTGCTTGAGCTCCAGTGGGAACTGATTGTTCCCCTGGCTGTATATCTTGTGGTTGTTTAAAATTAACAGTTTGATATTCATCCCCAAATATAATAGCAGCTTGTAATGCTGCATGTCTCTCTCCAGAAGTCAATGTTGGATTTACGATTAACATTGTATCTTTCCAGCCTCGCTTATAGGTCTAAGTAAATCTTCTAAAGACATCAATGTACTTATCAGGGTCATCTGAAAATTTTCTTACCTCTAGCTTGATCTGCTTTAAGTCATTCAGAGAATGAGACAAATGAACATAGCTAGTCTTATATGGATCATAATTATACCTTGAGCATAAATATAAATTATTTCTTTAGGCAAGAAATGCTTGAACATAACACAGTTCTGATCATTTTTCATCCTTTTACCATATGATTTTACCTGTAAAAGAAAATCTTCATTAGTATTTTCCTCTGTTTTCCATTTTGGTTCTAGGTGGTAGGTAGGACATGCACATATGAAGAGAAATATTAAACAGCTCCTTTTTAATGTGTAAGGGTCAAATGTCATCTAATGCTTAGTGATGCACTCTACAGGAGTAAGACATTTCAACTGCAAATATCCCGAGTCTGAAATACAAAAAGAAATAGTTTGGGTGTCCCCTCCTTATTTCTAATTGATGTTTATACCCTTGGTACATCCCTCAAATAGATTCCACTCCATGGAAGGTAGATGCCACCTGGAGAGAGCAGAAGACAAAATCTGACTAGCCTATCCACCCTCTAACTGGCATGCAATCTTATCCTCCTTGAAAGCTATGAACTGGGCACTTACTTGTATTGAACATTTATAAGTATAGGTTATAATTGGTCTGGTGACAGCAACGTTTGGAAGAGGAAGCATAACTTTGTAATGAACTATTATTTTTATTCTTTGGAAGAGGGCATATACGTTAAGAGGTTGGGTTGGAAGTGGAGTACTTTTGCTGTGCTGCAAAAGCGATAACCTCTGGAGATAGATAGAATGGACAACTGACCTGAGGAATTTAGCCCTGGGCCCTAAAGCAAAGAAATATCCAAGACATTATGTCATCATCCATCTAATCACCAACTCAAACTTTGCCAGCCACAGGAAAGGCTATGTTTATTTAAATTTTTGAAGCTCACAGGTTAAAATTGTATTTATCGTCTAGCAATCAAATTTTACATGTTGGTAAAGGCACATTAGTTAAAGCTGACTAAAATCTCTCTCTTTTTTTATTTTTAGCATATATAAAGCATAAGTGTAACTCATTCCCTGTTAGCTGCTGTAAAATGTAAATTGTTGCAAACTGCCTCGGCCTAATTTCTGAAGGGCATGGTATTTAAGTGGTTCTACTGAAAAGTTTAAGAAGAATTTCTGCTTTATTAGCAGAGAGAGATAAGTATGACTGATAAGTGGAGATTTTTCTGTGGTCAGGAGCCAGCGTCCACTGAGGAGCATTTGGGTATCCACCAGGGAGTAGACCTGGCCATGACCCCTCTGCTGTTCTCAGTTTCTATTGGCCCACACAACCAGGAATCAATCTCCAGAAAGGAATCCAGCTGTCTCTCTGGTCCAACATTGACTTCAGCGGAGACTCCACCAGCCATTGGCTTCAATGAGGATCACCAAACAGATGCTGGGGAATCTTGTTGTCTCTGCTTTAAAGAGTGGCAGGTGCTCTAACTGTTTGTCAGAGTTCTAAAGGGATAGGTAAAAGCCTGAACAAGATTAACTAACACTTTATAAGTTTACACTAAAGGTTTTAAAGTCCACAACTTATTACCAAAGTACTTTTCCTATACAAATATATGATAACCAGACCTAGGAGGAGAATAGAAATTGGACATCCTCCCTTAGACTAAATGTTTTGGTCCTGTAAGTGTGATGCTTTCAGAAATAGCTCTTTCTGAGGTCACCCAGAGCTTTTTTCTCTCCACTGTGTCTCAGGTTCAGCCACCTTCCCAGAACACTAAGCCAGGACATGGCTTTTATGTGTGTTCTCCTAGACAGGCAAAATTCCAGTGTCTCATATGAGCCCAAGATGGGGTATGTATTCCTCCTCTAAGGTGACTTCCCTGTCTTCAGCATTAGCAAATGCTCATTTTCTATGGGCTTCACTTAATTGGAACAGTCTACTGTTCTTTTATTTTTAATTTTACATGTCTCTAAAAAGCAGAGTACAAAGGGGTAGGAAAAGATTAGGAGTAAGACCAGAGAAAGGGAACTGAAGCAGAACAGGCACATCCTCTAGAATGTTAAGGAAGATCAGAGGCAGTCTGTCCCATTGAAACCTGTCCTCCAGGACTTAAGAATGGCTACCAACCTAATGGCTCTTTTAAATGGTGGAGGGAGTCCCATGTTTTGTTATATAGGCATGTGTATTTTTCTAAGTCTGAGCTAGATTTAAGAGACCTACTTCACAGAAGTTTATATTAAAATCTACTTGGGGGCGTTCTGATGTTACTCTCTCTAGCACTATTGTCTAAATAAAGTCAAGCAAGGAATACTAGTAAATTTAGCAACTAGATCAAATGCCACATATACAAGAACAAAACAGGAACAAAAATTTCCCATTAAAGAAGCATCATAACCTAATAATCTTCCCATGTTTTTACTTAGATTTATCACATTTTCACAAAACTATGTAAGAGACAAAGCATAAGCAATGAGCAAAGACATAACAAAATTTGAAGCATAAAATTTTTTTGACCTAAATGAGTCCCAATCTAGATTCTTTGAAACAAAATCAAACTCTTACCTCTATCCAATGATCTCAGTGAAAGACCTCCAAATGATATAGGGGAAAGAAACTCCAAAACTGCTAGATATCTGGGTTGAGGTTGTGTTCTCTAAAATCAAAGAATGAATTTTAGGAGCAATTGAGGTTAAGAGCAGAATATATTTACTGTGATAAAGAAAACTTCTGTTTTGGAGAGAGACAGAAAGGGACCCGGGTTGCCCAGAACTGACTTTTTTAACTCTACCAATATTTTTAAATGATTCATATAGTTATGAAATACTGTACAGTGGAAGTTTGCCAGCAGATTCTGTATATCTCAATCTTCTCATAATTCAAGAGTTCACACATTATGAATGGATAGACCTCAAGCAAAGAGAGGGATTTCTGATGGTTCTGGTATCCTTATAACTCAATAAAGAAGTAAGGGAAGCATGATTTCAGTGAGGTAGAAGAACTTCTTAAGACACTTGTGAAAAAAAAATATCATTTAGTTCAGTCTTAGCTCATGAATCTTGTCACACTGTAGATTGTGGTGTGAATGTGAGCCTGTTTCAGCTTCAGGACAGCTCTGGTAGTTCCAGGTCAATTGTATGTTATACTGAGAGCATGAAAACAGGAAGAGTAGAAATCCAGACGAAACTCAGGGTAGTTTTAGCTGCTGTTCAAAGTCATTGGAGCAGAGAAAAGGTGGAGGGCACTAATTCCTAGCTTGGCCTTTGGCAGGGTCACAGGCTTGGAAATTAAACACAAGTGGTATTTTCCTGGGATAATTCATATTGAGAGCCATTTTGAGGAAATAAAAACTATGGTTGTGAACCAAAATTTTGCATAGCAATCTGAAAGCATTTTTCCATATTTTTCTTTTTTTAATTTTAAAGATGAAAAAACTAACAAAACAGCAATGAAGACAAAATTAAAATAACACAAAAACAATACATGACCGCAAAACAAAATGATAGCAATTAGCAATAGTTGCTACATTAAATACTGTTATCTTCAACAAAGTTGCTCAGTCCACCAGACATAAGAATGTAAGATTGATCAAATACAGTAACAAGTATTAAAAAAAACATTGGAAATGTTGCAGAGCTTCACTGTACAAAATGGCAGAAGTTCAACAATGGCTCTTATACTGCATATTGTTGTCTTCAGATCACTCTGATTATCAGATTCAAGCGTGCAAAATTGGTCAAGCAAAAGAGAAAATTTTAAGCTTGACTGTTCCTTTCAATAAACCACAGACATCCGCAATACGCTTATCCCAGCTATCCTTGTATATACATATAAATTTTGGTTTTCATTTTGAAGAGAAAAGAAAAACACAAAATAACAAAAACAAGTACATAAACAAACAGTACAGAGAACAATAAAATTAAACAGAATTTCAAAACAAGGTGATAGGATATTAACAATCATAGTTATGTTACATGATGTTATCTTCAAAATGGTTGCACATATAACCAGATATAGGTATATAAGATTGATCAAGCAATTACACCTTTCCTTTCAATAAACCAACAGATATTAGTAGTGTAATTACCTAGCCATCCTGTGTATACATATATACATATTTTTTCTCTCCCTACTTTCCTTTTCCTCTCCCCTCCTTCATCCCCATTGCTCCTTCTTCTTCTTCAAACAGTTTCTTTTCTCTTTCACAATATCGACTGTACCTTTCAGATTTTATTTACTTTTTCAGGTTTTATACTAGGGAGGCAATATGATGTTTACACATGTCAATCTGATTTATTTCACTTATGAGCATGGTCTTTAGTTGCATCCAATTACCTATAAAAGCCTCTAGTTTATCTTTCCTTATAGCCAAATAGTACTCCATTGTATTAAAATACCACATTGTTTTTATCCATTACTCACTTGATGGACATTTGAGTTGTTTCCAAGATTTAACTATTACAAGTTACACTACTATACCCTCAGACAGAGGACTCCTGCCTAGAACATACAAAGAAATGAAAACAATCAGGCCCTCAGAATTTACAGACCCAATACAAAAATGGGCATCTGAGATGAATACATACTTCTCACATGAAGAAATACAAATGGTAAATAAATACATGAAAAAATGTTCAACATGATTAGTCATTTGAGAAATGCAAGTTAAAACAACGATGAATATTCCATCTCACCCCAGAAAGAATGGCTATCATCAAGAAATCAATTCATAACAAATGCTGGAGGGTTATGGGGAAAAAGGAACCCTTCTGCACTGCTAGTGGAAGTGTTGACTTGCGTAACCACTGTGGAGATCAGCCTAGAGATTCCTCAGTAAACTAGAATTACAGATCCCATTCAACCCAGCTATTCCCCTTGTGGGTATTTTTCAGAAGAACTGTAAACATCATACCACTGCAATATATGTGCACCCACATTTAAACACTGTTTCTGAAATAATAGTTTCTTCACTCTAGTTATCCTCAGGGACAAAATAGATGCTTCTTAACACTTACTCTTATTTTGAAATATTTACCAATGGTTTCTGTCAGAATGCAAATAATTTAACTTTGCTTAAGAACTATGTTCATGTGGTATAAAAAGGCACAACACTGCATTTATTACCCTGTGTAGATATACAGCCAAAGATCATTTTCTTCTCTGAGATGATATCTAAGAAAAAAATTTTCAGGATGAATAAATAGAATATATACTTTGACAATCTAAGAGTAAAATCCAATTTCCAAGAAATTATTTTTAAAAATCAAACTATAAAAATAGGGTCGCGCTTTTGGAATAAGAGACAGCTGCTGCAGCCACACGCTACTAAAGAACAAAATCTCAGAGTAAAGCAGCTCATTCAGGTAGTTCGCTTTTGCCTGAAGGCCACCATAAGTTTAAATTTTGTTATAAAATTTATTATTCGTATTAACTTGCATCAACAAATCCCTAGAGCATGTGTGAAATGAAAAATAAAGTTTCCAGCACTGAAATATTTTCATCTAAATACCTGTATTTCATTCACAATGATAAGGAGTCGTGCAGAGTCCTGTGGAGAGTTTTAGCCAACTGTAGAGTTAGAGGGAGCACTATCCACACAAGAACAGCCTCATTCTGATGCGACCTACAAATGCAGTGTTCCCCAAACCCCCTCATAGTTAACACTTCAACAGAGGGACTCACAGAAGTCAGCGATTACCATTATATTCATGGTTATGGTATGCTGAAGAGAAATGACACAGTAAAATCCACCATGGGGTGAAGTGCATAGGGAAGAAGCCAACAATGTAAAAACGCAGGTTTCCCCACAGATCTTCATTCAGGGCAGTGCCACTTTGTTGTCAACCCTGTGAGACCATATTCATGATTACCAACTAGGAAATCTCATGCTGGCCTCCATGTTCAGAATTTCTACTGGGGCTCCTTTAAGTAAGCACTAAGGCACTCTCGTGTGATCTAATATAGTCCTGCTCTTTAAATTAAAACTCTAATCCTAAATCAAACTGTTGTTCTTTTCAGTTTGGTCAACCCCACCCTACCTTGCCTGCTCAATTGAACTGAAGGCACTCTAACCAGGGATGCACGCCCCTGGTCTGGAGACTTCCTCCCAGTAGTTACAAGGATAAAGTCCAGATCGAATTTTGGAAAATTTTAAATTATTTCCTAAAAAGAACCTAGAATTCATTTCAATTAATAATGTAGGTACCTTGACTATTAATGAAACATACCTAAAGCTTGGGATAGACCTAAAATTCCAGAATTCTGAGAGACTGGGGCAAGAAGTTTCCAAGTTCTAGACCAGTCTTAACAGGATCTGTTTCAAAATTTCTAAAAAAAAATTTTCAAATGGGCTAGAGATACAGTTCTTCATGAAAGTATTGGATTTGATCTCCCATATAGGAAAAAAAAATTAGAAAGCCTTAAACTACACCAGTTGAAGCAATGTGTATTCTATTGTGACTGAAAAGCCCCTATCTGCAGTTGTCATTGCCATGCCTTAGGAACAAAGGATATAGAGAGAATTCTAAGAATTATATGTCTTGTACTCATAGATATGTTTTTATACTAACTCAACAAATATTTTTGGGGGTCTATAAGGCCAGCCATCTCTTTCCTTAGTATTACTGATATTGGTCATAGACCAAATATAGTCAGTCACAATACTGTAATTATGACACACAACATGTCTTACCTGAGTGAGTAATAAGCTCTAACCAATGCAACTGGTTTTCCAGAGGGAAAACCTTCCCACTCTCTTTGAGCTGGCCTTGGGGAATGGCTATGTTATGGCTTATATCTAGATGCCCCCCAAAGTCTCACATGGCTTTTAAGAGTGAATGGATCGTGGTGCCTGTTACCGGATTAGTCTGCTCATTGGTGTAGCATGGTTATGTGTGTGAATAATGGATATACTGAAAAAAGAAGACCAACCTTGAGTATGGGTGGTACCACACAACAGGCTTAAAGCCTGGATGAAAGAATGAGGGCAGAAAGAAGTCTTGATGCTTCCTGCTCGCCCTGCCATGAATTGCTGCTCCTCTGCCATATCCTTCTGCCTTTCTGCCCTGTCTTGGAATCAGCCAACTATGGACTGAAACTATGGGCCAAAATAAACTTTCCCTCATCAGGTATTTTGTCCAGTACCCGGAAGGTAACTAAAACAGGCCTATTGTCTACTCAGTTGCTACTCTGTAAGGAGAGACACAGGCTGGCCCATGCAAGGGAATGCCATAGAGGATAAAAAGAATACAGCCAGATGACATTTTTCCACGAATGTTTAACAAGAAACACAGTGAGACAGAAAAAAATCAAGCAAAACTAATAAAAAGCAATAATACTAGTTTTAAAATGATAGGCGTCAACATTTTGGGTAGGACAATCAGCCTGTCCTGTGTTTTTAACAAAATTATTTGTACATACACCTTGTGTATCAACAGCAGGCTATAGTGCTGCCAACTTAGGGGATTAAAAGCTCAGAAAGGTAACAAACATTCCGGCAATTTTAATAGCCCAGTCACTACCCATGCCAGAGTGATATTTCACTCTGCTGTGAGAAACCTGCCCAGTTGGACTACTGTGCACTGAATACCACTTCCACACTGCAAATCTGCTGGGCTTAAATGTTTTCTGTCCCGACGATGGTCTTTTACCTACTCACCAAACATTTCCTGGTAAGTGTATAGCTTTTATTTAGTGCTGGCTTCACATGGGTATTTCTTATTCCTTCCTTGGGCAAACTGCTCACTGAATAACAAGGCATAAAATGAGTTCAGTCCAGTGTTTCAGCAGAAAATATCAGGAGGGCAGTACATACACAGTAGATTACATCCAACTAAGGGTGTAATGAAAAGTATGACTGTGTTCTGGTTGTGGGGTTTCTCCATAAATTATTGTCAGCAGAGGTTATATTCTGCTGCCCATTCATAAAACATGGTAAGCTCTAGGCCTTTTCAGTTTTGTCTTTGATGGTATACATTCATAGGGTAACTTTTATAAACATTTTGGTCACCATGTAGTAAATAAATATCTTGTGCAAGACTATGTGAAAATATAACTAGACATAGCCTGATGGTGAACCATTTATATCTTTTAGTGATTCCACCAGCAGCTGAGACACACATGCCGCAGGTTCACAACCACTGCACACACTATTTTGCTATTGCAACCTAAGAACATTGTGAAATATTCTGTACATTACAGGGTAGTTATTAGATCAGCACAATTTCAAGGAGAAAGATAATATAAGAGCAAAAATACTAGGTTGTGAAGATACTAAGAATTGCCTATACAGGCCAAAAATTTGAGTCTGGCTGGGCACTTGTTATGATTCTAATATAAGCATGTCTTTGTATCTGGAAACTGGTTTAAGGAAATGTGTCTGGTTGCCAAGTTGACAAGGGGTGGAATGTTATGATTGATACATTATGTCAACTTGGAGAGTCTAGAGCCTTGGCTGAGTGATTCAGCAGGAAGCCAAGGTGCTTACTTTGTATACATCCTGAGCCAGTGGAAGAGAAGGGCATGGAAACCGTGTGAGAGCTACATGACCCCTGGGTGGAGTTAGCCTGTTTACAGTGTAAGGGAAGGAAAGAGGCTGCTTGCAGCCATTCCTCCCTTTTGCTGGTTGTTTTGCTGTGCACTGCCACCCTGAACAGTTTGCCCTCTGCCGTGTGCCACTCTGCCTCAGAATCCAGCCAAGTATGGACTGAAAACTCCACAAACTATAAGCTAAATAAACTTTTCCTTCCTTCATTTTGGGCGTTAGGTATTTTCTCTCAGCAATGAGAAAAAAGTAACCAAGACAGCACTTTTGTGAACTTTCAGGAAATTCCTATCTCTATAAACTTCTTACCTACAATTCCCTACACTTAACAATGATTCTATATTTTGGATGGTCATGTACACTTCTCATTTAGCCGAGGACTGAGATATTCTTAACAGCCTTTTAAAAATCTAAAACAATCTTTCTCCTCCTTCTAATGTATATCTGGCACATTGAAAAATTACTTAGTGCCCCTGATTTGAACAAATGATAAGAGTGCTGAGTGACCCAGAGCTCAGCAGAGCAGCTCCCACCTTATATGCTATTAAGTATGGGTATGTGAACACAGCAAATAATTGAGTGTTTGGATCTCCTTCTCCTGTGGCACCTATGGGGTGTTCTCTACTCTTAGCTCTTACGGTAAGATAAACCTTCTTTCCAAACAAACATGCACAGAAATCTACTGTATTTTAATATACACACAAAAATCCTAAGAAAATGCAGGTTCCTTTATTTAATGGAAATCAAAATCATTTTAAATGTAATCATTATTTTCAGAGAAAATATTTTTATTATTTTCTAATAGTCATAAAATGATAAGTTCATTATCAAATGAAGTTATGAAGACATAGCAAACAGAGGTGTCCTTGTCACCAAAATAAAGTATAATTTCCTTTTGTCCATTCTAGAAATTCTTCTATTGTTTATCAAAGATCTGACATCACTAGGGGATTTCTACATTCCACTAGGTTCTGATTATTCTGCACTGGTGTTGCAACTTAACACTTTCATAGTATGGACATGAAAACTTACTAACTAGTATAGTTATCTGAAAAGGACATAGCTAGTATAGTTATCTAAAAAGGACATTTCATAAGGAAATAAACTATTTTCCCTTTGTTTTAGTGCAACACTGGATAACATAGGACAAATTTCACTTATGGAATTAACTAAAGACAGCATTAAGAAAATAACTCACAGTAGGCAGGCTCCAGGTCCTATTTCTCCAGATTGTTGGACTTGACATAGGTTGCTGGTCCAGTTATAGCATAACACTTGAGCATTTCTTAGTTTTTCACAAAGTTGATAAAATGAATATAGGTGGCCACTTAAATAAAATTATGTTTTTGTAATTTTAATATTAGTACTTATTTGAGCACTTAGCACCAGATTTCTCTATAATTTAATTTCCCTATTTATATAAAGAGAAGAGAGAGCTTGCTAAAATCTAAATTCCTCAACAACTCTAGATATCACAACTGTGTTAAACATGTCCCTTAAGCTTTGGAAGATACTCTTCATGTGGTTTATACAGGTAGTAAAGAAAATATCACCAACAATGCAAGCATAAACTGATAAATAGCAGAGGTTTTGAATGGTGCAAATAATTTCAGATTTAAAGGAAATTAGGAACCAAGATGGTGACAGAAATTTTAGACATGTATGGTTTTGAAGTTTAGTAAGATTCTAAAAGAATCACATATTAGAGAGAGTGTTCTTCCTGCTTGCCTCACCGTACCATTGATACATCTATCTTAACTATCCTATATGTGTATATTTTTCCTTTTCCTTTCCCTCTTTTCTCCTTTCCCCCATCCCAGTTTCTCTTTCCTTTTGAACAGTTTCTTTACTTTTCCCAAAATCTATTGTACATTTTCACTGTTATTTACTCTTTCAGCCTCCTGCACTAGGAAGATACAGTAATATGATGTTTACATATGCAAGATTGATTTATTTCACTTATGAGTATGTTCTCAAGTTGCACCCATTTACCTAGAGATACCTAAAACTTATGCTTATAGATAGATAGATAGATAGATAGATAGATATACACCTTTAAATGCTACATATATATATATGAAACATTTAAAGGTAACTGCAGGTCAATTTATTTTTCTTTATATTTTGTATTATAATAATTTTGAAAGAATATTTTTGGGTTGTTCATACAAGTACTTATATCTTATTTATCCATTCCTCAGTTGATGAGCATCTGGGTTATTTCCAAGATTTAGCTGTTACAAATTTTGCCGCCATAAACATGGGTGTGCATGTATTGCTATGGTATGTTTGTTTTTAATTCTTTCAGGAAGATATCCTGAAGGGGAATAACTGGATTGAAAAAGACCTCTAATCCTAGCTTTTTGAGGAATCTCCCTTCTAATTTCCACAGTGGTTGCACCAGGCTACACTCCCACAAACAGTGGAGAAGAGTTCCTTTTTCCCCAGATCCCCTGCAGCATATTTTATTGGTTGATTTATTTATGACAGCTATTCTTTCTGAGGTGAAATGGAATCTCAGTATTATTTTAGTTTGCATCTCTCAAATGACCAATGATGAATATTTTTTCATATATACATTTTTTTCATTTGCTATCTGTATTTCTTCATCTGAGAAGCATGTATTCATCTCAGATGCTCATTTTTTGATTGGGTCTTTGAATTTGGGGGTTCTGATTTTTTCAGTTCTTTGTATGTTCCAGATATAAGTACTTGTCTGAAAAAACCAAAAATACTCTTTTAAAATTATTATAATACAAAATATAAAAAAATAAACAAATTGACCTATAGTTACCTTTAAAAACATCTATGACACTAATGGAATCACTACTGTCTATTGGTTCAGTTGAATCTTTTCCCTTCTGTGCAACTTTAACATAGAAACTATCCATTGACAGTTGCTTTGCCTCTTTTTGATGATTTCACATTAAACAGATTCCTTGCTATGGGAGTGCCTTTCTGCAGAATGTTGTACTGTGCCCCACATTTTACATACCGCCCTCATCTCATTTGAGGTGAGGGATTCCTCTGCCCTTTTGCTCGCTTTTCTGCAGACAAGGTCTCCTCAATAAACTTTTGCTGTTAAGAGATAATCACCCACAATCCCAAGGTTGGGGTGAAGGAGATGGAAGTCAAGAATCATTGGCTACATTGTAATCACATGGCATTTGGCTCTACATACTATTTGTATTATACATCACTTATTTAGCAAGTTAAAATTTATTAGAAAGTTTTGCTCATCCGGCAGAACACTCACAGTTCAAGTTATTTGCAATCCAAGGTTTTACTGTATCATAACTAACCCATGTTTTAAATGATAGCAACATGAATGTCAGAAGTCTACCTTAGTACATTTTTCCATAAGTGGTATTGTTCTCACAACTCATAGGAAGGAACATCTTTCACATAATCAACAGAAGAGTATTTGACTTGATATCTGTTTTACCATTTACAGTACTTTGCTGTGTTTAGAGCTGAGGTGAGCCAGGCATGGTGGCTCACACCTGTAATCCCAGTGCTCAGGAGGTGGAGGCAGGAGGACTGTTGAAAGATCAAGGCCAGCTTGAATTGCATAGTGAAATTCTATCTCAAAAAGATTAAAAAAAGAAAAGAAAACCGACAAAGATTTGTGGTGAGAAGAGCCTTAACCTTTGCATGAGGCTGGGGGAGAGAGTCTTTATCCTGTGATTCTCCTATAAGTTTATGCCTCAAACGTATTTCTAAGATTATTTTTAGAGCAAAATTGAAAAAAATCAGACATGGTGCATCAACAAGGTACCAGATGTTAAAAATCTTTTTTTCTTACCAAAATGGTAATTCCTATCATTATAGTCCCAAGTTTATCATGTATAGAAATGTATATAATCAATTTATACAATTGCCTACTTGACCATAATGTTATTTGCAGTGGCTTGTAAAATTTTGTTTTGAGGAAATAGTGTAAGTCACATTTCTATCGAATACCTCGTCCAGCCAAGATCTTTTGTGCACTAACCAGTTATGCTCCGTGAAGAAGGTCACAATGTCACTTCACATTCACCCTCACACCGCACAAGGTGATGGGCCAAGTGGCCGCTCTTACAGAAAGAGCAGGTGGGCTACAAAAGGGCCATTGTCACTGTAGCAGTGCACAGTCCTGGGGTTATGAGGATCTCTGTGTCAGCTGCAAATTGGGAGGGAAAGACATGTTTTAAAAGAATGAGGAAAGAAGCAATGGCTCTGGGTGTCTGGCTACAGAAAATAATAGTAAACATCATCTATTTCAGTAGATAGCCCTTTCCTTTTGCTGGGCAGGATGTCCTGGTCTATTAATGAATAAGGCCAGCTAGAGTAATGGAGTGAAGCATAATGACCATAATGACAGAGGACGTTTTATACTTATTTACTAAAAATGAGTTATGGATTAGCAATTAGCTATTTGTTAGAGGCTTTAGAGATATCAAAAAATCAAACTGCAGTTTATGAAACCTAGAGTTAAATGACTGTAAAAGTTTGGTCTTTAACTATTGAACTTTTACTATGTTTTAGGTACAGTCAATATATAGGTTAAAAGAGACCATCTCTGGCCTCTGTAAACTCACAGTTCCTTAGGAAGAGAGGCAGACACAGATGCCACAAGACTGCAAGAAGGTGTCAGGGTGGGAGAGAGGGAAGAGCACACGGGGCAGACTGGTAACAGCGCACCTGCTGGACCTGCTCCGAGAGAGGCACAAGTCACTACAAATCTACCTCCCAAACAAAGGACAGAGACATGCTCACTTCAAAAACAGTGAGACCTGGTTCTGAGAAGATCTAAAAGGCTCCTGTGAAAGAACAAAGAGATGGCGTATCTTCCTAGAAAGGAAGTTTTAAGAGAACAGTGATATGATTAAAAACCAGAGATAAAAAAATAATGAAGGAACAGTTGGTATGCGAGGAGTATTGTTCATTCCCAGAGTGATTTGGATAACTTCAGAAACCATAGGTCTCTGCAGCTTAATATGCCTTGGTCCTTGGAATTTGCCTTAAAAAATGAGCCTTTAGTTTTGACTCAAAAAACTCCTTGCAGAGTTTGTAGGGGGCACCAGAACTTGATGTCTGCCGTTTATCTGTTATTTTTGTTGTATATTCTCAAGAACAGAGATTTGTATCAAGCAACCTGAGTATTATATTTGAAGGAAATGAAGGGTATGGTAGGTAAAATCCTTCTAGTTAAGAAAATATCATCTCTCTGTCCAAAAAACCTTTAGTCTATAGTCACTGTTGTCCTCTAGGTATGGAAAAAGAGGCCAGTCAGAGCCTCTTTCAAATATAGAAATCTTTTCAAAACAGTGTAGAGCAGGTGTTATGGGGAATATGCACTCAAACCAGTCCACAGTGATTTCCCATGACAACAGTTTCACATTATCTATATTTATGTTAAAAGTTGAAGAAAAAGATGGAAGGTTTCGCTGCTATCGTTGCTTAAGCATCCTTAAGAATGCTACTGAATTAACCCTGCTGACTGTTTCGTACAGAAACATTCTCTCTGACTGTCACTTGTCATTTTAACGAAACTCACTAGTGATCATGTGAGAGTACTCAGGTTAACAGTCATGGAGATTATAACCTTGCCAATCTTCTGCCCACTTCAGGACATTTCCAATCCTTACAAGGTACGGTCACCCCACGGAAGGTTAGAATATACGACATGTAGCCCTTGGACTCACACTAGTACCTTCTTGGGCACCAATTATGTTCTATCTTTAGGACTCTTATGAAAGAATTTTAATTAAAGAAATATTGGTGATGGAGAGAAAACAGCAGATAATTTAAGCAAATGGGCTTTCATATATTTAATACAACAGTGATATTTCTTTAATGCTAATCCTCATAGAGAGCTCCACACAGCTAAAAGAATCCTATCAGAGTGCACATGTTGATCATGTCTAATTTTACTACTGTGCGTCTATAGGCAACAAATAATTCTAAAGCCCTCTACACAGCCCACAGATATCTACAAATGAATAAAGCAACCATGATGCTGCAGAGTTCTGGGGCTTCGTTTAGGTTCCCTCTTTGTCGTCTCTACCTTCTTAGCTTTTGCAGCGTCTCTACCTTCTTAGCTTCTGCAGAGTCTTGGCATCCTGGCATATCCGCTCCTGTGGCATCTGATTTCTCCAGTTCCCAGACTTGGCTCTCACACTGTTTCACAACAGCTCACAACTTCTACTCATTAACTTTACCTTATGTTGTAATCTTCCACTGTGAGCTATGCACAGTTCTAGGCCTTTTTGTTTCTAACCTTTTAGATTAGGCTACCTTTCTACATGACTTCCTTCTGCCTATCAATTTGAAACCTAAAACTCTTATCCTCTGGGTTTTCCACTTTCAGTAGCGAGGCATTCAGGCAGAGTTTCTGAAGAGATGAAGACCATTACAATGAAGTGTATATCACAAAATAGACCTTTCCTAAGCCGAGTAGATCTGGGAACTAGAGAATGTACTGATTTTTAAAATATAGTATGATTACAACATCAAAGATTGCTTGAGTAGAGCAGACTTAATCCTCTGTTGTTTTTTAATAAGTTTTAACTGGTATAAATACCAAGGAAATGTACAAACATGGATAGAGGGCTTGAATGTTGTTTTGGTTACTTTTTTGTTGTTGTTGCTGAGACAAAATACCCAACGCCCAAAATGAAGGAAGGAAAGGTTTATTTAGCTTACAGTTTGTGGAGGTTTCAGTCCAGACTTGGCTGGTTCTGAGGCAGAGTGGCACATGGCAGAAAGCAAACTGTTCATGGCAGCAGAGCACAGCAAAAGCAACCAGCAAGAGGGAGGAATGGCAGCAAGCAGCCTCTCTCCTTCCCTTTCATTGTAAGCAGCCTACCCCCACCCAGGGGGCGTGTAGCCCTCTTCCACAGGCTCAGGATGTGTACAAAGTAAGTACCCTGGCTTCCTGCTGAATCATTCAGCCAAACCTCTAAACTCCCCAAGTTGACACAATGTATCAACCATAACAAACGTCTTACAGAAGATAACCCAGAGAGTAGAAAAGGCACTGTAAACTTTTGTATTTAAATTCGTGCAGTAAACAATCATTTTTACAAACTTCAAGTAGAAATCACATTTTCCTGTGACTGTCAAATGCTCCTATAATAGTCGCAGTTTTATGCATGTTAGCGTCTCTCTTTCCCTCCTGATATTACAGCTTTTGCACATTGAAGCCCTGACCAGTGATAACCAATAGCAATCTCTGTCAATCAATCCTCAGGCATCTGGCTTTTGTAATAAAAATGCCATGATTCCCCACTGAATCTCTATTTTAAAGTTCATATTCTTTTACCTGAAGGGCAATGTAGAGAGAGAGAGAAATGGTGAAAGATTCCAAAGTAAAATATGAATTTCAACTGATGAAGCTCTTGTCACTATCTTAGTTACCTAGCTCTGTGGGTACAAAAGTTTACAAAGTTTGTAGCAGCCCACTGAAACATTTAAAAAATATAAATTATGTTTAAAATCTCCTGTAGTATCTTAAGGAGCACTTTCACAAATCATTCTTTGCTAATCTTGTAGTAGAGGATTCAGTAAGATCAATCCATTCATTTTCTTCCTGCTTCCTCTGGGGAAACAGGAACCCCTCTCCCCACATCGGGCTCACATCAAGGAAGGCTTCCGAGTCAGGTTCATTAGGACACAGTGAACTGGGCAAGCATTTCCCCTCAGCCGCTTGGCTTGGCCTATGTGCCTTACATCTTATGATGGAATCTATATAAACTTAGTTGCTTAAATACAAAAAAAATAACAGAAATCCAAACTGATCTTTGCCCTGTCTATTAAAATAAGATGACTACTTGAATAAATAAAATAGGAGGGAAGAGAAAGAGACAAATATCCCACATAGAAGAATCCTAAATAATTTATGTGGATAGTCTTCCACCCTGCATGTGGGAGAGGAACTATGAAGAGACTCCCAAAGTTCAACTGATGATAAGTGGGGGGGTGGATGGGTAACTTCATAGTAGAATGATATCTCAGCCCAGCGGTTCTGGTGATATTAAGAGTCCTACATCGCACTGATCATATGTGCCCTTGAAATCATCATCACTGATCCAGTGCAGAAATGACACTTCACCTCTGGGGTTCCTTCAGTGACCTAAAACCCCAATGTTCCTTTTTCTGAGAAAAACACTGGGCAAATACCACTGTGAGGCTTTGTACGAGATGGGAACCGTTCCCCTCAAAGCTGGCAAAGTTATCAGAGATGATGTCTGAGAGGTGTCCCAGCCACAAGGAGCACAAAGATACAAGCAATCTAAATGTGATATGACCTACCATTGGGCATTTTGGTATAGAAAAATGATATTAAGTGAAAACTGTGGAGAGCTAATAAGCTATGGACTATACTTAGTAATGATGAGTCAAAATTGATTTCTTAACCAATTTATCATAAAAATATAATAATAGTGGGAAATGGGTGGGGAATATTTAGGTATTTTATAATATTGTCCTATTTTATAAATGTGATGCTGTCATAAAAATAATTTTCATAAAAAAATTTTAAAAAGTAGTTTTTAGAAGAGAAGATACTTAGTTGATCATATAATGTTACATGTGAATTAAGGTGTTTTGGGACCATCCAATTTACCAGTCAGAATGTTTTACATAATTTAGACTTATAGCCACAAATTTAATCATACAAAACTATATTTAGTATTACTTCAGTCTTACAGGAAAGAAGTTTTTACTTTTTCTCAGACAAGCAAATGTTATTCAGTTTATCTAGATGGCTGTAGAAATCATTGTGTCCATCATTAACTTGGGATGGCAACACACCTGATGGATCACTGCAGAAAAGTATTCTTTTCTTTTTCTCCTGGTCATCCGGAAGTTATTTTTCTTATGAACCCATGTGTTTAAGGAGAAAATAAGATTCTCAGATCAAAGATTGTGCTCCACTTGTCAGAGGTCATGTTCTGGGAGTCAAAGCTCCAGGGGGAGAAACGGAATATAAAGTTCTTTAAACTGGAAATCAAAGTCACCAAGTATACTGATACTACTTAGGCTAGTAGGGTATTCAGGATCTGTTTTCCAGGAAGGGGTCTTTACTGATTATGCCACACGTCCTATCAGGATGATGGTGCCCATGGTCATTTTTAGTAGATCACATACATTCCATCGTAAGCTGGCCAGGAGCCCACAGTGGAATTCGGTATCTGGGTGCCAGCCAGTCTCTGTTCTTCTGAGTGTTTGAATCATAAATAAAAGCACTTATCATCATGTCATGTTCAAGAGAGAAGTTATTGTTCTCCATCTTATATTCAGCACTTTATAGCATACCTATGTGGGTCCAGCTTTTCCCTCTGTGAGGGAAAACCATCAGTTGACCAGTTGGCCTGGAGACTGTACTTTCTCCATGGGACCACTGGAATGTATTTCATATATATATGAAAGTAAATATATATATATATATGAAATACATTTACTTTTGTTTACTTTCATATATATATATATATATATACTTTAATATATTTACTTTTGTTTTCAGATATTTTATACATAAAGTAAATTTCATATATTTACTTTCATATATTTACTTTTGTTTACTTTCATATATCTATATCTATATATATATATATATATATGAAAATAAATCTGCAGAAAGTTTTCTTGGCATTACTTACCATAAATCTGATTTTATTTTTGTTGAAGGAGATTTAAACTTTATGCTTATAAAAGATAATCATAAGATTATGCTCTAGGAAACTTTGACATTTCCTTCTCTGTAGCATAGTTTTATCTGAATATAATTAAGAAAGAGGTAGAATGTTTTGATTCAGGAGAACCTTGTGTGATAGGGAAAACCCAAAGTTCAATGAGACTCTCGAGTTTTATATTAAAAGGCCTTAATATCTTTGTTTCTGCTTCAGGGCCGGTTTTAAATCCTATGGCAGAATATGTCTGTGTGAAGACCCCACATTAGAACAAGTTAAACAAAACAACACCCAGAATGCAGTAAATTATTAAAATATTGGGAATTCAGGGCTCCATAAAGTAATTGTAGAATGCTATTTCCCTTTAAATTCTGAACTAAAGTGTGGAAATAAGTAATGTTATTTTGTCTTAAAGTGAGGGTTCTTTTTTAAAGTGGAAAACTTAAAAATATAGGAAATTTCAGAGTATCATAAACACTGTGGTTTTATGGTCTATCGGCATTCTTATTTGTATAACAAAAATATAAAGCCCTCAGAAACCCAATTAAATATCAAAATTTCTAAGATATGTACATATGTATTCAGTTTTGTCCAAAATGATAACAAAATAAATATTTTGATTTTTATTTTGCTGTTTTTCTTGCTCTTACACTAACTATAATTCAAATCATTTTTATTGAAATGAGCTATCATTATAAAGTTAGCCAAAAAAAATTTGAAATTATTCTCTAAAATCTATTAATTCAGTCATCAACCACTAGACCACAAAATCTGCCCAAAGACAAATTTCCCCATAAGAATTAAATAATTGAATGTGTATTTTTGCCTATATCCCAGAAAAGAAAATATTTGTGTTTTGTAATTATATCAAGGTAACCATGGTAATGAAAAACATTTATAGACTTTAAATTGTATAATTATACTATTTTCCTTCTAATATTTTAGAGTTAACGAGTATAAAATGAGTAGTTAATAATAATGAGTATAAAAATACAGGGTTATCAGAGTTCTGTTACATTTTCCTAAGTAATTCGACACACATGTCCAAAGGGTATATTTTTAAATTGTGCAGTCTAACTCAGTGAAGTTTCATGTTTCCAGTGATTTCCTGTCTCTCTATTTATGCTTCAGGAATCATCTATAATTACTGCCCTTTCTCTTCCTATATTGCATTTGGTAGAATAAATTCCTATGTACATAAAAGGCCAGAGAGAAGTGGCATTTGATATCAAAGAAGATATTTTCCAAAAGTACGTTGCATGATGTGAACAAATTATACTGCGTTAAATATTTTAACTACGTTGATCTTAATCCAGTCCTACAAATAGACATGTTCTGAGTGCCAGAGACCATTACTAGAAAAAAATTGTCTGCATGATCTTGATAGCTAATAGTGCGCAGCCTGCAAATTGCCGAAGTTCAGGAGGGCAGTGGTGTCTTCGTTTAATATTGTTGCCATACTCGCTCAACCATTAAATAAAAGTTTCTGAAATCCTGGTATCTCCTTTTATTCTTTTATTTTTAATTAAAGCTGCAGAGAATCATTGATTGAAATGTCTTTTATCCTCTTATTGCTTTTCTTTAAAAAAATGTTACCTCTGTCTTTTATACTCCTTAATCATGAATGCAAATAAAATTCAAAGTGTAATCAGCAGCTGCTGAATGAGAGCACTGAGCAAACTGGGTTGCCATGGAAACCGTGCAGTCAGTCCTTGACCAGACAAAGAATAATACCTGGGATGTGCATGTGTGTGTGTGTGTGTGTGTGTGTGTGTGTGTGTGTGTGTGTGTGTCTGTGTGTGGTTCTATGTGCATGCGCATTTTCATGTATTTAGCAACAATTTACAAAAGCAACTAAAAATATTTCAGGGCTTTTTCCCCAAAGAAATTGTTCATCTTTTAGATATTTAGCTCAAATGGTGATGAATAAATTCAGCTATTACCTTACATTCGTAAGAGGTTGCTTTTTGTTTGAGACAGGACAGCCCTATCCAGGATCAAACTACAGGTATGAAGATGGCATCATTAGCACAAGTGAATATGATACATAGTGAACGCCTCCCTTTGCAAACAAATAAACAATTAACATAATTATTTGGCCTATTATTGCTGTCATTATCCTGTTGTCACTTCTCCAACAGGCGTTGCAGCTTTTTAATTTTCTTTTCTCCTGGGAAAGAATTCGATTTTACTCTAAGCTGCTGGGGGAAAGTATTGTAAATCTTTTTAAATGTTGAATATAAAGGTCATCCCACTGAGGGATTTTCAGCTGTGAGTAAACAGAGAAAACAGCATTCCACATCTCTCTTATTCAACACAAATGTGGTTTTAAACTGACTGGCACATTTGGGTATCTTAATTTGGAGTGTGTAATGGCCATTGCAGGTGATAATATGATTAGAACTCGACTGTTAGAAAGACTTTACTGAAACTCATCAATAAGTCTGGATCTGTAACAAAGAATAGCTCAGGCCCGCCACTGCTGGTTTTGTTCTATGTTGTCAGTACCTTGGAGGAGAAGCATATTCATGAGTAATGAGAAATAAAAGCAGTTGCTTCGCTGGCAGAGAATCTGAAATTAAGTTTGGGACACGTGGGCAGATCATGTGCCAGTTTCCACAGAGGGCGGGAGGTGTTTCATCCCTCCTCTCGCTCCCTTGCTGAGATGCAGCGACACTCCCTTCCTTCCTGGTGCCCCACCTCACCGAGGAGGGCTTGTTTCCATCAGGTGCCCTCTGCATCAGCCCTGCGAGACAGGTCACTGTGACTCTCTCAGCTCCAGCTGAGCACGCAGACGCGCACAGATTTCAGAGACTTGTCTAAGATCGTGGAGCAAGTTATTGACGGGAGAAATTAGAATTTACTTCCAAAAGGAATAACTTTCAAAGAAGATTGTAATTTCTATTCTGACTCGATACATTTGGAATTAAGTGTAGAGCTTGGCAAGAAGATTTTTACTTGAAGTGAGACAAATGGTGTAGCCCAATATGCTTCTGCAGACCATGTGTTCTGCCTCAACTAGCAAATGCATATGCGGTCAACGACTTATTGGCTCTCTGTTCGCCACATGATTTTCTTTTACTCTTTTGTCCCATTTTTCTTCTGTCATCATTTTACAGTCAGCCTTTCTGCTACCTTTCGTGAACTGTATTGTCCCTTCCACCGCTCTCTCTGGTCAGTCTCATGCAAAGAAGGCAAATATTTTGTTTTCATTAGTTCAACGTGGCATATTTTTCAAAGTCTGGTCTTATGTTTGCTCACAATATTGTGTGTGTGTTTGCTGGGTGTGCTGTGCTCAGGCTACATTTTTCTGGACACCTATATTTCTTCTCCTTTAGGGGCATAGACTTATCAGAGTTAAGGTCCATTGAAAACTAGTAAGTGAATAACTGAATATTGACCCCCCAGTGAGTAGCAGGGCATACACATTAAAGAAAAGGTTACCCTTTCGTAGAAAAAAATTGGAGCTCCGTCTTCTATTTGTATAACTGAAGAGAACCTCAAAGTGGCTTAACCAAAACAAAAATCAAGATCAATGCCTTGACTTCAAGTAACGAAGCTATCAACAGTCTAATCTGCTGCACCACATTAACTATCCATGAGATAGAAAGTGGTCTTTCTCTGGAGAGAAATGAGGGAAACTGGATGGGTGTTTGGGTTCCTCTACTCAGACCAATTAACATGATGTTCTACCCACGATCCTACTACACTCTGCCAATGAGAATTTTTTTGGAAGCTTCTAAAATCTTCTAGCTGGTCACTTCCAATTATACAAGGTTCATCGTGTTGGAGAAGTTCTAATTGCTACCACAACAAGGCCCCAAGGCTATTTTTACCCTATTTTTTTCTCTTTTATATTGTACAGGATGAATTTTTATAAATGCATTTAAACCTGTACCTTGAAAAGGCTGTTCGAGAACTCAACCATTTCTCCAAAATTCCCCAGATAAATGCAAACTCAAACAAACAAAAATGGTATAGACTCTTATTTCATTGGAATAATTTTCCTTACTAATGCTCTCTTATCAGCCATGCAGCTAAAGACATTTTGGTATGACCTTTTCTGGTTGATGTGTTAATGGTTTTTAATGTACTGTTATCCTTTATTTACCTGTAAGACTGTTAGGATGCAGTCTTTTTTTTTTCTTTTCCTCTATTTCTGTAAAGTAGAGCATGGGTATGTGAACCTTGTCAGAGTTGCCCAGCACCCTCACAGGTTCGCTGCACAAGTTCTAGCCCATGTCTGCCACAGAGCTGGCTGCTCCATTTCCAAGTCCTTCACCCACAGAAGGGTTACAAAAATAAATAAATAAAAATAAAACCTTTAAAAATTGATAACAAATTTGATTGCTCATTCAGTACATTCAGAAATGAAAAATGTTTATACTTTTTTCCAAAGACAAAAATATAGTACGTTTCCACTAATACAATCTGAGTGTCCTTAATGATTCATTTTAAATTTCAAATAATTTTATGAAATGAATTGATGTCTAGTGTTATATTTGTCTGAGGAAGTCAGAAAACCACAAGCCCTGACTTAGAATCTTTGCAATCATAGGTTTAAGACTTTTTATTTCATTTGTTAAAGAAGACGAATGTCACATACATTCTCTGAAACCTCTTGCTCGCCTATCGCTGCAGGCTGTGCTTGTGCCTCCTTTGCAGTGTAAACTCCTTTCAGATAGGACTGTGAAAGCACCCCCTTCCTCCTGTCTGCTCCGCACAGCCACTTCCGGAATGCACTCTCTTAATTTACGGCACGCTGCTTTTCTCAACCCTTCCCTGCCTAAATGATGCCATCGGCTTCTGAGCTCATGAAGGTCCCACACAGGTTTATATGTGCAGCAGTGATGTTTTTATCTCTCAAAATACTTTGGGAGCCTGCAGGGGTATGGAATTGCTACAGTTGGAGCGTTATGCAAAATGGAGTATATCAAGCCTCCCCCAAACTGAAAAAGGAAAGTATTCTGGAACATTAAAGCGACATATGCTCTAGCCATAGATGTTGGTTTATGGAGGTCAGATTTGCACATGGACTGTTTGCTATGAGCAGTGTAGAGACAGTTGACCATAAGGATTTGTTTATGGCTTCACTGGGTCTGCAGAAAGACACCTGCCAATCAGTTACTTGATTATAAACCTCCTGTTCTGAAAGGAGGTAAGGCAGAGATCAAAATCAGCCAGAACTTGATTGAAATAAGACTATAAATGAATGAGTATGAATTGAACCTTAACACTGAGTAGACTACAAAAAAATCTAATGAAACAGTAGCATATTGGAAAGCCCCACTGGGACTGAAAGAAAATTTTCTGAAAAGAATCATCTAAACTTTCAAAGTAAGCAATGAGAGCAGGAGCCTAGATTGTACTGCCTCGATTTCTAACGAGCTCTTTCCAATTATAAGTGCAGCACTTACTCTTATTTAATGATTGACGATTAAGGATTCATTTATTTGCAGAAGCTCTTACTTATAGGATGAGCCGAAGTAGGAAACAAGAACTGACAGTGTCATCTACAAAGACAATACAGTTTAGTTTACAGTGGAGCAGGAAGACTGCTAAGTAGCTCAAAAGTAAGAAAAACAGGGAAAATATAGAAAGGGTAGAAAACTGGGTTGTATAGCTCTGTACTGATAGTTTTCATGCAGTGTTGTTCTGAGTCTGAGCTCACTGGATTAAACTGACACTAAAACGAACTGTTTATCATTACTGACTACATCTGTTTTAAGTAATAGCAGAACAAGTACGCATAAGAGCAAAGCAGCCTGGAGATGAGACATGTTCAGTCTTAGAAAAACTACATTTGGGTATGATGGATACATTCTTCTCCCTCGTCTCGGATTACTGGTAAATTACTTTTCTAGGGGCAAATAGGGCTATAGTGAAGCAAGCATGGAATGCAGTATCTCAGATTTGCCATCTGTTGCCTAACTACTGAATCTTGCATGTTTTCAATAATTTAAATTTAAATACTTGATGGTATACAATAAATATTCTATCCTTCTTCTCAATTTTTTCCAGATAAAAAGAGTATCTGTTACCAGGTTTCCAAAAAAGAAACTCTGCCTCAGTTTCATATGTTGAACATTATTTGATAAATTTTAAGTAAAAACATTTTTTAGTTTTATAAATTATTGGTGTTGAAATTAGTAATGTAGATAAACACAGAATCTAATTAAAGGAAAGGCAGTTGAATGTAATTGAAGATAAACTTGGGAGGAGACCAAAGCAATGTGAAAAGGTCACTGTATCTATAAAGTATATATGTGTTGAGAGAGATTTTCTTAGCATATTTGTTCAGTGTTAATTGCTGTCTTAACTGAAAGATAGGATTATTTCTAAACACAAATTTTCCTGTTCCTGTTTCAGTTAGTAAATAATTTAACAACAGGAAACATCATTCCTGACCTATAGTAACCTAGGCAGCAAGGGCACATTCAGTATACAACAAAGAACCTAAAGACACACGACTACAGAACTTGCTTGTCTACAATAGTAAGGGCTCCCTGGTATCAGGAACACCTTGACACATGACCTTGTTGCGATGCAGGAGGGAGACTAGGAGGCCAGGAGCAAGGTGGGACAGGGAAAAGGAGAGAAGGGGAGAAGGTTGTGCACACATGTGTGACTTCTCTACCCAGGTCACTAACCTCATAGAAGATTTCTCATTCTCACAGGCTAGGACTGTGTCAGTCAGCTCCCCTAGTTTAGAGGCAGGGAAACTTTACATTGAGTTAAAATGTTTTCAGATGTTATTCGAAGTCCAATGTGAAGCACAGAATTTAATAACCTGAACAACTAGAGTAACAAGCTAACAACTAGAGTTCAGTTCAGTACAGTGGACCCTTTCTCAGGAATTACTACCAGAAGAAAAATTAATTAAAAATTTTCAATATCAGAAGCCAATTTTAGAGTATGTGCTGACCACTCTTGTGAATCAATCACCAGGTATATATATGCTTCACAGCAAATACAATTATATTTTGCTCAGCAATCACTTTTATGAGAATATATTAACTTTTCATTGTATCTGTTCCTATTTTCCTACTCTTTCCCGTTTAAAATCGAGGAATATCAGTATTCATTTGTCAATATTTGGTTTTATTTCCATTTCAAGTCATTCTATTACTGATAGTTAATAAGCTGGGCAGCAAAACTGTGGATGTTTAAAAGTAATTCTTGAATTCTGTTGGAATTGGTAACTGATGAGCTCTCTGGTGTGCATGCCATTGTTGCTTACACCATGCTCTAGAAGTCTTGGTCTACTTTAGGAAGTAGAGAAGTTTACTGCATCTCTCAATTTCTCTATTACACCAATTTCATATCTCTATCTATCGATCTATATCTATATCTATATCTATATCTATATATATATATTTAAAACATTATCCTTTGAAGTTAAATTGTTTTAAATTTAACAGTTAAATAGCAAACATCCTAATTAAAAATATCTTTCATTTGACTCCTTCCAAAAATGTGCTTTTCTTTGCCTACACAATTTAACGCAAATCCATAATACTAAAATACCTCAATATAAAAGAGATTGCCATAGTGCTGTTCGCCTTGGTACCAGAATGTTAGCAGTGCTCATTGCGGCAAAAAAGCAACACATTCAATCTGTTCTGACACTGTGTAATCACTTGCACTGCACTGGAACACACAGCGAAAAGATGGCATCTTGCAAGATTTTACCACAAAGTGCGTTCTATCTCTGGAAACACCAGGAGCTCTCAATAATTTGAGCTTGCTGAGGAGCAAGAAGATACAATGTAAATACATCAATCTGGTTAATGCAGGGGACACCCTTCTATTTGATAACATTTGATATGTATCTGAAATTCAGAAATATAATTAAGGAAAATGAGGATAGCATGTTAATATTCCAGTCTGGAAAAGTAAAGATTTTAAGATTTTTTTCAACTTTTACAAATGATTAGGATGAAAGTGGAATTGTTTAGACACATTAGATGACTTATTTCAGCCTGACATAAGATTTCTTAAATTCTGCATGACAGTTTTTTGGACTGGGGGTGGGGGGCATCCTGGGCATCATAAGACATTGTAAACTGGGTAGTTGCCACTTGCACTATAAGGTGTTTAACAGCATCTCTAGCACACTAACCAGTGGCTAGTGCCACCTCCACCCTCGTTCTGCTATTAAAAAAATATCTGCAGGCATTGCCAAATGTCCCCCAGGAAGGAAAATTGCCCCTGGATAAGAACTACTGGAGTAACCATTGAATCAAATTTCATTCTTATGACAATTCATTTGGACACTTTAATATTATGAGATGTGTTTGGAATAACATGTTTTTTTAACATAGCAAATAATCATTTGATCAACATTTTCTGACAAGAAAAAATTACTTAAACACATATTCTACTTCCTATAAAAAGATCAATGAAAGAAACAGTTGTTACTCAAATTCTCAAGCTTTTCTTATTCTATTATTATATTATTCAAGTACAATAATCCTTTTTTTAAAAAATGTCCTCAGAAATGTTTTTCTAAACCATAACCTCATATCATTGGATAAAACAAGATCACTAAATGTATAAACAGGATACATCTACATTTTGATACCTTTTCCTCAGACTATCTCAATCATCATCATCTTTAATATTTTTCACACAGAATTATGCCCACAACAAATTTTTTTAAAAAACTTTATTCTTCAATGAGATTTTTTCCCTTTTTCTTGTTTAAATTAGGATCAGTTTTGACGGAGCATTTGCTTTGGCGTGAGTGCTGCTGTTTATCTGTAAACCTCCCTGTGTACGCAATTGGACAGCACTGAGACTCCCCACTTAATGAGTTTAGCAGCCGCCTCCATCCCCTGGGCCTTGTCAGTTTGGAGCCGTATCAGTGTAAGTTGTCAAAGCTGTGTTGACTTCATTTGCTTTATGGAGAAGATAAAAACTGGATTCCTCAAACTGTAGGGAAATCAAATATTTTCTTCTCATTCATCCATTCTTTCCACCCGTCTATACAGTACATTTCTGACTATTCACTGCATCCAGGCAAGACAGGCTATTTGAGTAGAAGGACAAACTACCTGGCCTTGTTCAAAGATCTAAATACCTAGATTAACAGAGACCTACCCCCAAAGCCACTCATTTTAAAAGCTGATATCAAGCTCGATAGAAAAGCATAATTATTTAACGAAGTGGCCTGATATTTATGTTAACTAATGATAGTTATAATTGCACAGGGCCACTGGTACTGAGAACAAACTAGAGAAGGCAGAAAGGAATAAGACATCATTAATGCTACACAGTGTGGCTTTTCAACAGACACATTTTACTGAGCTAACATTCATGGTGTATGTGGCTACCTAGTTACCACATTGGATAGACAATGACCAGCTTCTTTTTCCTATCAGCTGCTTCCTAGGAACCTATGAAGACAGGTTTATTTACAAAGACTGCATCCACACACTACACACTCTTGTTAGACTGAGGACAGCTTGCCAAAACGTTCTTAGATAAAGACGCCTTTCCTGAGATATCTTGGCATTGCAATGTTCACTAGGTCCTGCCTTTCAAGACAATGAGGTAGTTACAGTTTAGCCTTCAATTCTACCATGAAGACTAAAGACTAACATCAAGTTTAAAAAATATTATTTTAAAGTGTGTTTTGCCTAAAGTCTTCCTATTAAAATAATATCAGGATGCTGTACACCTAAACTAAAAATATGTCTTATGTGCAATTTGGGAAAATATGAGTAATTTGATAATATGTTCAACTAATGATGGCAATATGAGTTCTCAGTAACTATTGCTCACATTTTATATGAAGCATGAAGTGAGGAGAAGAAGACTTAGTCCATCAAATATAAGTGGAGTTGTACCTGGGTCCGTACAAAGGCACACACACACACAGACAAATGTGCACACGCACACACACACACACACACACGCACACATAATCACTTCTGGGTAGATCTGAAGATTACAGTTGATATATTCATCTAAGACCATGTTCTATTTTCCCTGATAATGTGTCTATAACATGAGATTAAAAAATCACACCTAATTTTTTACTTTATTATTCTTCATATTTTTTGTTATAATCCCTTCTGTCACATTTGAAAAAAATGCAACTAAAATCTGTCAAAGATACTTCAGGCCTCAAAAGAGAGATTTTTTTTCAGTTTTTATTTTGTAAAATTAGTCTTTAGGTAGTTTCAGGCTTAGTTCAGTGGTTTGAACTCTTGCAAAGTGAATGAACTGGGCCATGGTTTCAGAAAAATACTTTTCTTATTCAGAGAAAAGCGCACTTTTCCTTTCAGTTCTCCGTCTTAGTAGAGTAATTGGTTGCGGTTTAACATTATTCCCCTGCTGACTCCTCTCCCTAAGATACAAGTTAAAATTCCATAAACCCATGAGTGAAGCAGGCTGCTGGAAGAATTTACCCGAACACAAAATTACCAGTTGTGCCAAAGACATTAGTATTCAAAGGGAATAGGACCCAGTGTGACTGCAGTGAGAGGCCTGTAGCCCACGCCAAGGGTCTCCACCAGCGGAGCTGATGGTTCAGCTTTCTGGCACTCTTTTCACTAATACAAAAGGTTTCCTTTCAGGACAAACTGAAAAAACAGTACCATAACATTCACAAAATGGGGAGCATTCTCAGTTTGGAATTATGGTGATCTTATTTTCCCATAATTGAAAGGGATTGACATCAAGATATATACATGTCTCCACTCACATCTTATAATTAGTAATGTAAACCAAGGATTCTGTTTCAGCAAAATCCTTAATGAACGTAGCCTAGAGAATTATGTGTGGAAGACACATACTTGAGCATTATCAGCTTTGTACTAAACTTTTGGATAATTTACTCAAAGTAGCAAATGTGTAATTAATTTCTCTGAACTCATGGTGAACAAATCCCATTTTCCTCCCACTTTGCCTAAATATTAATATGTTCAAATTTATAAAATAAAATTTAAGACATGGTCTTGCCTGTTGCTTAGGATAAGGCTAATTGTTCCCTCTCCACTGCAAAAGCTACAGATGCTAGTGTTCACTTTTCTAGTACATATTATCGTTTGGGGGAGTAAATACGTTCTCATTTTTACATGTTCTTTGCACTTCTAAATTAATGAACAATTGTCCTTTAATGTCACTAATAGTAGCTTGCATCTTTCATATTTTACTGTACCTAAACCAGCCTGTAAACACTGCTAACTCCATTTTTCAGAAGGGTAAACTGAGATTTGCAAATATTATTTAGGCTGCCATTCCCCCTTGAAACTTTAAAAAAAATGTTATACACACAGTCAATATTACAGTTTCCAAATACATGTGGTTAACTTAAATGGAATTGTTTTCTCAAGGTCCCATATCAGGGTAAATAACCTCAGCAATATATGTTTGTAACTATAATGTTTAATACATATATATACATATGTATGTATATATCTGTATACCTATCTACACATTTGATATGTGAAAAGCAGTACTGGATAGTACAGAATATTAAAATATGCTAGCACTATTATATTTAAATACAATATTATCTAGCACATATTGTCTGATATTTTTACACAACTGCAAATCAATAATAAAATCATAAAATCATAATAAATTCATAAATCACAATAATAAAATCATCATAAATAATAAATCATTGTAAATCGTAATAAAATCCTAAAATCAATAATAAAATTTTTCTATGTAGTTCTCTCCTTTATACAGTTTTCTTTTTCTACTTGGCAATAATAAGATGCCCCCATAATGTTTTAAGCTGTGGAAATATAAGCTAACATTATAATTCATAAATTATAATTACAGAATTATAGTTTTAGAAAAAGCTCATTTCAAATCAGCACCTATGTGCTCTGTGTGAGAAGCGCTAGTTAAATTCAAAGCTACGAGTCTCGTGGGATGTTGTATTCTTCTCTACGCATCCAAATGCTGTTCCTAGCTCTTTGTCCCATGTGAAAAGTCCTTGGCTAATAGGTAAACACGGGGACAGAGTGGGTGACACTGCACTGTTTGATCAAAGTAGGAAGCACAACCTGTAAATTTCTAAGTGAACACGACATTTTCCACTGAACTAGAAACTTTCGTTTCTTATGTCCAAAACGTAAAAGGAATGACATTCCAATAAATTTCTTTTTTTTTTTTTTTGTTTTTTGTGGTTTTTTTGTTGTTTTTTTTTTTTTTTTGCGGTACTGGGGATCGAACTCAGGACCCTGCGCTTGCTAGGCAAGCGCTTATTCCACTGAGCTATATCCCCAGCCCCTCCAATAAATTTCTATGACATTTTCAAATCTGGTGTCATTTAAAAAATACATTAACATGTATTTTTAAAGATATTTCATCTTAATGATTTAGCTGTTTGTTTTTATGTGATTATCATTGTTTGAAAATTTACCATAATGAGTCCAAACTCATTTCATATTGATTTTGCTACTTGTTGCTAATATAATTTTGACAAAACATTGTTCCTTGTATTATGAATGAAATGATGCTCTCCAAAACCAATTTAACATTTTAAGAATAGTAAACAACTACCACAAAGATCATCACAGTTTTTTTGAAAGTACAAAGTAAAAATAGAAATATTGGGAAAAAACATATTAAACATTTTTAAAGGAAGATAGGTTGTGATAATGTTAATAAATTTCATTTCTATTTTTCATTCCAAGTGTAAAACCCAAGTGAGTTCTAAGATTTATGATAGACGCTCAAAACCTACTGTGATAAAATCAGCATAGTACTGGCAAAAAAAAAGAAAACACCCAGAACTGAGGATCAATGGAGCAGATTAAAAGATGCAGACACAGCTACAAACACACTTAGCACCTTATCTCTGACAAATGGGCCAAACATGTTCACTGGAAAAAAGATAGCCTCTTTAATAAATGGTGCTGGGAAAACCAGCTGTCTACATGCTGAAGAATAAAACTAGACCTATGTATATCACCATGCACTAAAGTAAAAGTGGATCAAAGATTTACATATTAAAACAAAAATCTAAATCTACTGGAAGAGAAAGTAGGCAGAAATCTTGAAGAAGTAGGAGTCAGCAGAGACTTCATGAACAAAACCGAAACTATATAGGAAACACAACTGTTATGCTTGATACATTGTGTCAACTTGGAGAGTTTAGAGGTTTGGCTGAGTGATTCAGCAGGAAGCCAGGGTGCTTACTTTGTACACATCCTGAGCCTGTGGAAGAGGAGGGCATGGAGATTTGTGTGAGAGCTACATGCCCCCTGGGTGGGGTAGGCTGTTTACAAGGTAAGGGAGAAAAAGTGGCTGCTTGCCTGCCATTACACATTTGCTGGTTGTTTGCTGCCATGAAGAGTTTGCCTTCTGCCATGTACCACTCTGCCTCTGAGCCAGCCAAATATGGACTGAAACCTCCACAGACTGTTAGCTAAATAAACCTTTCCTTCCTTCATTTTGGGTGTTGGGTATTTTGTCTCAGCAAGGAGAGAAAAGTAACCAAGACAACAACAAAGAATCAACAACTGGGATCTCATCTTATTAAAAAGCTCCTGCACATCAAAATAATTCACCAGCAGAGTGAAAAGACAACCCATAGTGGGAAAAAATGTAGCCAACTGTCCCTCAAAGGACTTCTATCTAGGACATATAAAGAATTGAGAAAGTAAGACCCCCCCACATTTGAAGACCCAATCCAAAAATGAGCATCTAAGATGAACACACACTTTTCAGATAATAAAATACAAATAACAAACAAATATATGAAAAAATGTACATATCGTTGGTCATTTGAAAGACGCAAATTAAAACAGCACTGAGAGCCCATCTCACCCCAGAAAAAATTGCTATCATCAAGAAATCAACCAATAACAAATGCTGAAGGGGTTGTGGGGAAAAGGAACCTTTCTGAACTGTTGGTGGGAATCTAGACTGGTGCAACCACTATGGAAATCAGTGTGGAGATTCCTCAAACAACAAGGATTAGAGATCCCATTCAGCCCAGATATTCCTCTTCTGGGTATTTTCCCAGAAGAGTTAAAATCATGCCATAGTGATATATGTATACCCATGCTTATAGCAGCACAATTTGTCATAGCTAAATCTTGGAAACAACCCAAATGCCCATCAACTGAGGAATGGATAAAAAAGACATGTTTTTTCAATATAATAAAGCACTACTCAGCTATAAAGAATAAACTTGAGACTTTTATAAGGAAATGGTTGCAACTTGAGACCATACTCATTAGTGAAATAAATCAGACTTGCACGTGTAGACATAATATTGTCTCCCTAGTATAAGAAGCCGAAAAAGTAAATAAGTTCCAAAATGTACAATAGATATTGTGAAATGGGAAGAAATTATTGAAAAGGAGAGAGAAATCAGACAGGGGGAAAGGAGAAAGGGAAAGGAAATATAAATAAATAAATAATAGTTAACATAGTTACAGTAATAATTGCTATTAGTTCATTGAAAAGAAAGGTTTGTGTCTATATTGCTTGATCAGTTTTTCATACCTATATCTAATAATACTTTGAATATAACAACAGGCAAGGTACTAACCACTGTTATTCTCCTATAATCTTGTTTTGAAATTTTATACCATTGTTTTTATTGTTTTTTTGAAATAAAAAATACATAACTGAGATATCATGCTTAAAAAAAGATCACGCTTAAATATGGATTTCATAGAACCAACAAGTCTGTGGGGCATTGGCATTTGTTTCTTTTAATGCAATCTCGCTATCTTAGCAAGGTGTTTCAGGGTCACATAGTTTGTACAAGTTTCCTTCCTCACAATGAGAAAATCTTTAACATCGATCCCTTTTATAGCTGGTTCCAGTGACTGTATTCGTCTCAGGGCCAAAGGCGATGTGCTGTCCTTAGTCATAACTGCCATGGCAACTAGATGCAGGTTCAGTTTCAGAAACTACTTTGAGTTCTTGGTCTTCCTGTACCCCGTTCTTTTAAAAACTTGAATTTAGAAACAGTGGCTGACATTCCCTGAGCGCTCGCTCTCTCAGCCCTTCCCTAAGATGTACTTATTCCATCAATTCTTATTGAAGTCTTTGTGGTACATATGCATTCGTGATTTGCACTTTCTTGTAAGTAAAAGAAGATCCAGAGAGATTTAGTAAGGTTCCTAAGTCATAATGGTAAGAAGCATAGCGAGTGGGATTAAAGCCAAGCCATTGTAATTTGGTTACCAGCCCACTAGATAGGACATTTTATTTCACCGTAACATTGCTGGGTGGCTTTGTGCTCTCTCCCTCCTTGTATTATATATTTCAGAGAAAGTCAACATGGAATAACATGAAGACGGGAGAAAAGCAGTGTGGTAACTGGATTATATTTGTTCCATTTCACTGTGACAAAACGTTCGCTCAGTAAACAGACCATTATTAAACAGGATATGAGAGCTTGTAACCACTGTACGTGGATGAACATGTTTCTGGTAAAAGTATTACTTAATCATCAGTGCTCGCTACTGGACACATCAATGATTGCATGGCCGTGTCACTCATGATTTCTGGAGCTCTATGAAATCTTCCTATTAGGTTGGTACACAGCAAACCCTTCTTTGGTGCACTGCACATTCAAGCCTTATCAGCAAGGTTGCCCAGGAGCCTGGACACAGTATTCAGTTTGTAAATTATATTTTCATCAAATCTCTTTTGGTGAGTGTATTGATTATCTTAGTCCTTTCAGGTTGCTCTAACAAAATGCCCCACACTGTGTACTCAATAAGCAATAGAAAGTTATTCTTCATGGTTCTGGAAGGTGGGGATTCCAGGACCAAAGTGCCAACGGATTAGGTGTCCAGTGAGGGCCCATGCTCCTAGCTGGCTTTTTCTCTCTGTCTACAGAGTCAGGGAAACTCCATCATGCTTCACCTATACGGACACTAAACCCACTGACCGCATCCTGTTAGATAGCAAGGTCCTGTCTTCATGATATCATAACCTCCCCAAAGTGCTACCTCTTCATTTGCTCACTTTGGGGGCTGAATGTCACACTCGAAGTTGGGGAGGCCCATGCGTAATCACACTGAAGTCCTCTTGGTTGCTGTTCTTAGCTCAATTCAAGAGCAAGAGCAAGGTTAACTGGTGATAGCCTGCTTCCCTTGCTGTCTTTCCTAAAGAAAGAGCTCATTGTTCAGGCGCCTCCTCCACATTCCAGGGAACCTTGCCTTTCACCTAATTTATCAAGATCAAATTGTCCCTTCTGATCCATCTTATTTTTATTCGTGAAATATTTACTAAATACAGAGGCTGTACCAATAAAAATGATTGTAAAATGATACTTTTTGAAGAGATTTAAGAGTTGATGTGTTTCTTCAGCAGAAGTTCTAATTCAGTTGAAATTAATTCAGATTACATAACATAGGTGCCTATTTAAATTATGTGTTTTCTTTTAAGTGAATATGTTGTCTATGTTTTATTCATATTGGATGACCAAGATTTAATACAACTGTAAGGATCATATAGTTTATTATTCTGCATCTTTCAGTTATGTTCTTATTAACTGATTGACTGAATACAGGTTTTATTCTCTAACTGATTAGGATCTTTAGAAATTACTGGAGTCAAACTATATTTCAAGATCCTTTAGTTAAGAGTAGAATCTTAATGTTAATACAAATTCTAGTAAGAAATGACTGTACTTTTGAAAACGTATATTTAGATACATGTTTTACTTTATGACTAGCAAAAGTCTCATGAAGGGAATAGAGAATTAATGATCACTCTTTACTTCATCAGCCTTTGTGGGGTAAAAATTGATTTTAAAAAGAATTGAAATGAAGTTTCCAAAGTTGTGAAAAATGTAATTATGTTAGTGTTACTGTGGACGAAATATTTCCTTGCAATGGGACCATCCAACTGCTGTCAAATTATTCCATGGTCAGCCTCTGCAGGAAGAGTACAGGGTCATGTGTCACAGTGGGTGTCCTCAAGTTTAAAACATGACAGTATTTCATGGAGGACAATGTCACCATAAGGACTGGCATTTCCAGAGATTCCTTCCATGATATAACACCTGAGTGAAACTTAATTTCTTTCTCAAAGTGGTCTGTCCTGTCTGTAATACTGGAAAAAGAAACTTTCTGCAGTAAGAGTATTATGTCGGAGCTTTCACTTTTCTTCTTTGGATAGTTGTGGTGGGGAGAGAGAGGCTGTTAGCACTGATAAGGTATGAATATTTAATAATGCATACGCACATTTAGAACAAAATGGTTTTATAATAAATAGATATGTCTTTCTTAGAAAGACTTACATTTAGACACATCAGGGAAAAACATATCAACTTGTGTAAAATGCCAGAAACATTTTAAAAGAGACGTATTACAAATAAAATCAATTCTGATATTTTCATTGCAAGTTTACAAGAATATACTGGTTTTCAAGTAGGGTTAAAGATCAACAGAGAAGCAGGAAAATAAAAATATTTTTAAAACCGTTTTCTCATAATAAACCAGAGGTGGATAAAACCACCTTTGAGAAATGGAAAAACATTTCGACCAAGAAGGAATCAATAAAGTTAGAGTGTGGGGACTGGGGCAGGGGTTACTGGTAACAGACATAAAGGCGTGAGGAGGAAAACGATCCCACCTTCTCCTTAGAACCATCTGTCCATACCCCTTTAATGTATTAAGAAACTGAAGCTCAAAAAAGGAAACTGACTTTTGCCTTAGACAGAGCCCGATTCACAAGTGAATGAGGCCTGAACACCTAGCTCCTGGCTTAGACTCAGGTCTCTGAAATACAGAGCCAGAGCATTTACTCATGCTTTTCTCTGTGGGCAACAGTTCCTGGGACATGGTAGCGAGAGATCATCAATGAGCCTAATATTTTCATTTTATACCTTCCCTTTGCAGAATCATCTGTGTATGTTTAAGAGACTTGCATACAAAGAACATTGGTGTCAAAGATTCAACTACAGACCTGCTCCATAGTGTGCACAATGCTGCTTTTGAAAAATTTATGTAAGAGAAAGGAGCTCACATGACTCAGTGAAAAGCTGCCTTTTGGAAAAGTTGTCACAGGTTTTTACACTACAGGAATTATCTCCTTTCACTTCATAGTTGCTGCTTAGCAGGGGCCAAGTTGACCATTTAATAATGTTTCTGACCCTACACACTGTTACATAGCTACGCAAGTTCATGGACAGAAATAGAAAAAATGCTCCTGATACTATGTTTAAAATGTTATTAGGAAAATTAGAATATGATAACAAACTGCAGATGGCAACAGATTGTTTCCCACCAGTGAATAAGAATATCACGCCATGTAGAATATGATTATCATCAAACTGTAGCAGTGGGTATTGGCCCGTGGATGGTAGCTGTCATGTAGTGCCTACTGCCAACTGTATATCTTAATCCCATCCAAAAAATCATGGATTAAGTCAAAGGTTGAAGAAAATATTAAAATTGTCTTGCCGTGAATTGAAAATAAAATACTACATTAGAACAATCATATCAAGTTCGATAGGTTACTATAAAATAAATAGAACAAATCACCGTTTTAGTTCATTTTAAAGTAAAACAAATTCCTCTGCTCAGTTAAAGTAACTGAAAGCATAAATCATTGAAAATTTACTTAATGAAATAAAATTGCAGGCGTGTTTAAAATGAATGTTTACAGGCTAATATAGGGAACAGACCGCGTGATGTATTGCTCCTGCATGGCCTTCCAAGAAGCACACTGTTTCTCACAATGGACTGCATGTTTTAGTATATTACATATCATGTTACACTGACCCTTGAAGAAATATTTGCAGAAGTATTCTATAAGCCTAGCATATCTGAATTAAAAAAAAAAAAACAGATCTCAGCTCATGGAGCTTTTGTATGCTAATCCTATTACAAAGAATGTCAGTGTCTTCAAATAGTCTGTACGGGGAATGCTAAACAATGCTTTTGCTACACAGGACAGAGTCCTCTCATTTTGCTCCTCTTACTGTTGTTGACTCCACTTAGGAATCTTCTTTATCAGCAGGATTAGGCCATTTCTGTAAGAAAAAAGACATGGAGTGATATGAAAATGAGCAGATAAGGCTAAGAGGACAGAGGCAGTACTGTCTATATAGTATAGCGGGGTTACCCTCACACTGCATCCACTTGGAAGTGAGAACATGACCATGCTGTTTGTTTAGGTATCCATTCACTTACATACATTCACTGAGTGCCCACAGTTAAGTCAGGCTCTATTCTAGGTTTTGAGAATAAAGCATTATGAAAACAGACAAAGCTAACAATGTTGTGCAGGTTATGTTAAAATGAATGAGAAAGTAAAATCAAACAAATAGGTATACAACGTAGAGTAAGACGAATAGCCATGTGTGGTGGCACATGCCAGTAATCCCAGCACAGGAGGGTCGCTGTGAGTTCAAGGCTAGCCTGGGATACACAGAGTTGCTGTCTGAAAAAAATAGTCAGATGGTAACTAAGCAGGAAAAGATCTAGTAAGGTCAGGAGACAAGGATGCGACTGAGAGGGGCCGCAGGAAAGAGGACTAACAGGAGGGAAGAAGATGGAGATCTGTCTGGGTGAACAGCATTCCAGGCGGAGTCGATAGAAGTGATTGCAGGCCAGTGTGGCCAAATCAGCGAAGCGCTCTGACAATTATGGGAGTCAAAGTCAGAGTCCTGGCTGGGTCGGAGCTTCTGCACGGCCTATAAGCATGTGAAGAAAGTTCCCCTGCAGAGCTTATTAGTATATGTGCAGTATAGAATGTTTGCACTCCTCGTGGGGAGCTGGTACACGACACAGCACATCAAAATTCCCTTTTCACCCACTTCCCCTTCCTTTTCTCCCCTCCACCCATCTTTTGACCCTTCTTACGTACAAGAACTGTTTCTTGTGTAACTGGGGCTCTATTCAGTACAGTACATTGGGTCGGCGCTCCTTCTGTGGAGTTGGTGCATGGACACAACGCATCTCTACTCCTTTGTTAGCCCTTTTCACTTCTTCTTACAACTCCCTCCATGTCTTGATCCCCTTCCCACTGAGAAGGATCTGTCTCCCTACTTCATATTATTTACCTTTTTTTTTGCTGTTTATTTTAACATTGTTTCTCATATAAGAAAAATGCTGTTATATTTCAGCATGTGTATCTGATGTATTTTACTTTGTAGTCTCAATGTGCATTCATTTCCCTACAAATTACCAAAGTTTATCTTCCTTATGGCAGAGCAGTACTCCATGATGTACAAATACCACATGTTCTTTACTCATTCATCCACTGATGGACCTATAGGCTGCTTCCAAGATTTAGCTATTATCAACTGTGCTGCTATAAACATGGGTTTATGTATCACTGTAATTTGATGTCTCTGATGCTTTGGGGCAGATGTTTTGGGAATAACTAGATCAAATGGAATTTATAATTTTAGCGGTGTTTTTGAGAAATCTCCATACTGGGAATAACTAGTTCAAATGGAATTTATAATTTTAGGGGTTTTTTTTTTAAAAGAAATCTCCATACCTATTTTCATAGTGGTTATACTAGTTTACACTCCCAACAACAGTGTAGAAAGTCTCCTTCCCCCTACAACACTCCAGCATTTGTTATTTGACTTCTTGATGGTGCTATTATTTATAGGCCAAGATGGAATGTCAGCGTTGCTTTAATTTGCATTTCTCTAATGACCATGTATGTCAAGCATTTCTTAACATATTTTCTGCCCATTTGGACTCCTTTTATGAGCTATCTACTCATTTCATTTGCCTATTTTTTTATTAGATCTTTTACTTTGAGGGTCTAACCTTTTTGAGTTCTTCATATATTCTAGACATGAATCCTCTTCCTGAAACCTCACTGTCAAGATTTTTCCCATTGTCTACTTTGGTGTTTTACTCTGTTGGGTTTTTTGTTGTTGTTGTTTAGCAGAAGCTTTTTAATTTAATATGATCCCATTTGTTGATTCCCAGAACTGTTTCTTGTGTAACTGGGGCTCTATTCAGAAAATTGTTGCCTGTATCTGATTTGAAAAGCTTTACCTATCTTGTCATCCATCAAGTTAAGTGTTTCTGGTTTAAAATTTAGTTGTTTAACCCACTTTGATTGTAGTTTAGTACACAATGAGAGATATGGGTCTAGATTGAGTTCTCTGGATGTGAATGGCCAGTTTTCTCAACACCATTTATTAAAGAGGCTTTTATCTCTCCAGTGGGTGTTTTTGGCCAATTTATCAAAGACCAAATAGTTGAATGTGCTTAGGAGTTGTTTCTGAGTCCTCTATTCTGTTCCATTGATTGTCATATTTGCTTTTGTGCCACTACCATGCTGTTTCTATCATGTTAGCTTTGAAATATAACTTCAAGTCTGGTGTTTACAACGCCTCTGGCTTTGCTCTTTTCATCCAGGGTTGCTTTTGCTATTCTTGGTCTCTTCTGGTTCCATATGATTTTTAGAATTGTTTTCTCCACTTATGAAAAATGCTGTTGAAATTTTGATTGTAATTATGTTAAATCTGTATATCAATTTTGGAAGTATGGCCATTTTGATTACACCAATTCTGCTTATCCAAGAACAGGGAATATCTTTTTGTTTTTTGGTGCCCTCTTCAATTTCCTTTTTCAGAGTCTTTCTCATAGAGATCTTTCATTTCTTCAATTAATTTAATTCCCTAAGTATTTAATTTTTCTTGGTGCAACTGTGAATGGTGTTTTCTCTAATGTCTTTCTCAATAGATTCGTCAGTAGTAGACAGAAATGCTGTTGATTTTTGTGAGTTGATTTTGTATTCTGCTACTTTACTGAATCCAGCTATTAGTTCTAAGAGTTTTTTGTTGTATTTACCTTTTATGTGAAGGATAATGTTTTCTGAAAATAATAGTAATCTGGCTACTTCCTATCCTACACATATCTCTTTTATTTATTTTTCTTTCCTAGTTGTTCTTGCTAATGTTTGAAATACTATGTTGAACAGGAGTGTGGTAGTGGACACCCTCATCTTATTCCTAATTTTAGAAAGTATGCCTTCATTTGTTTCTCCATTTAATATGATGTTGCCAGGAGGTTTGTCATAAATGCCTTTTATCAGATTAAGGTATAATTCTTCTATAACTATTTTTTCACAGTTATTATCATGAAAACATTAACATCTATTTTTGACTTTAAAATTCCTAGGAAGTGTTTTCCTGGTCAAACTAAAAACACAGTTCAAAAAAGTTACAAGTTTTCATTTAATTGTCAAAAAGTGCATGCTTTCTTCCTAAGATCAGGTAAAAGATAATGGTAGATATTGTTACTGTATCTACTCAGCTTTGCAGTGGTGTTACCTGCCCATGCAATAAAACTGAAAAAGAAAGAAATGTCACGCCAGTCAGAAAGGAAGAAATGAAATTGCTTCTATTTGGTGAAAGCATAATTGTTTATATAAAAAATACTTCATACTCTGCAAAAGTAGAAGATAAAGAAGTAGGTTTATGAAGGTCTATGGTACAAGAGAATGATGCAAAAATTGATGTTATCCTATATGCTAACAATAAAATATTGAAAATTAGAAATGTTATTTACAATAGAACATAAAATCATAATTATTAATAAATGTGAAAAAATGCAAAATCTATACATTAAATACTATAAATTTTGCTAAGGGAAATGTACAAAGACTGAATTAATAAAAGTACTATGAAGGTACAATGCTTTTGAACTTAAAGTCAGTATTGTTAGTATGTCAGAAATCTCCACATAAGCATAGAGCCTGCTCAAGGAATAATCTAGAGTATAAATGTAATGATGGTCATGGAATATGGAATCAAAGGAAGATGTAATAGCTAGGTATAGAAGATAGGAGTTAACATGAAAAAGTACATTTAACCAAGATAATTAAGAATTTTATATCCCATGGTTAGATTTTAGGCTTCTCTCACAGAAGTTTTCAGCCTTTGTCTGTTTTACCTGTTTTGGATTTGAAATAGGTATGGATTCAAAGAAACAATTCTCTTTTACTCTTTAAATAACTTCCCTAAAGTTAACTCTTTACATGGATATAGAAATATCAAGTTAATATCAGCATAGTGTTATTATCAGAATTCCATGTGTTGCTCAGTTTACCAACTACATTATGAGTAAGTTTTTTTCTGTTCCCAAATTGGTCTAGGGTCCCACCTTTCACTGGGCTACCCTTTCTCTTTAGACTCTGATGGGTGGTGATGACCTTTAAAATACGTGAATGATTTAATGGGATTCAAAAGAAAATGTTCTTGTTTACAGTGTGGGTGATTAGAGAAAGATTAAGCAAGTGGCTATGAATCACATGAACTTGGGGAGTTTTATTCATTGTCTTAGAGGCAAGTTAGCTGCATGAAGAAATTGGCCTTGAGTATTTCAAGAAGAGGACAGTTTTGACAAATATTTAGAAGGTAGCACTGACAGCACATGTTAACCAAGATGGCATGGAGGAGCAAAGGAATAAGAGAAAGGATGTACGAGAAAGTGGCTGCTGAGTTTTGGCGGTGGTGTTCTGCATAGATGCTCGTAACTGAGAAAGTGCTGTGATCTATGAGTCCTTCTCAAGCTCTCTTTCTCTTACACAAACACAGCACATTGTCCTCTATATCTCTTTATCTTTATCTTTACCGTTAGCTCTGGAGATGGAACCCCAGGGTACTCTACCACTAAGCTCCATTCTTAACAATTTTAACTGTTTATTTAGAGACAAGGTTTTAAATGTCCAGTCTGGACTAGGACGTGCAATACTCCTGCTTCACCTTTCCACAGTGGTGGAGTTATAGGCATGCGCCACCATGCCTAGCTTATTCATAGTGCATTGTACGGATACCTTACTCACTTTTCTACAGGACTTAATTTGATGAAATAAAGTATGCTGCCATTCATTTTGAAAGAATCAGCTGTAAATGTGAGAAGTTCCCCATTATAAAAAAGCCATGAGCCTGTTCTTGAAATTTATTGTAACTGATATTTAGAAACATAAAAATTGTGTATAATGTGCCTCTTTGTAATGTTTTGATATGTGTATGCATCTCATAGTGCTTATTGCTTAGACATATCTACCTCCTCCAACATTTGATCATTTCTGTATGCTAAAAATTTTCAGAATCTTTTTCCTGACCCTTTAAGAACAGCAATTTTAATACTCAGAATTTCTTTAAAATAATGAAAAATATTTCCAAGATAAAAATATAATTGGTTTTGGTTATCATTCTTATCACAATTATGTTTAATCTTCACTTTTTTCTATTTGTGATTATGAAGATAAAATTTTATCAAACGTAACATTCTGCACTCATGGGGTGTCCAAAAGTCCGGTTTCTGTATGTCCTATCAGGTGACCATCAGACATGTAGCTAGGAATGGGAGGCTCCAGTTTTAGATAAAGTGATTATTTGATACGTCTGTGAGCTAGCTGGAGCTTTTTCTAAACTTATGATGAAGCAAACATTACATATTGCAATCTTGCTGCATAATAATTTTTGATTTTCTGAAAAGCTCCATAAATTGTAAGAAAATTAACATAAAAGACTAATGTTTGATATTTAACACATAAGTAGCACATAAAGGATGATACTAAAATACATATGCAGCTTCTTCAAATACATTCTCTCCATAAAGATTCTTTTAAAATTGATTAGAAAAAATGCTGGTTGATTAATTTTTACTTCATGATTTGAAAAGGAAGCTGATTTTCATCATGCCTTGTCAAGGACTGCAATATGTTTTAAATAACATTTTTGCCTGGTTTTAGACCACCAGCCAAAACCAAAAATCAGTGTTTTGAGGACACCTAAAATTTTTTGAAATACTGTCTGTGTACATGAGAGGATTGAAGTAAAAATTCTTTGAAGTTGTTTTTACAATGTGAATTTTTTAATATAGTATTGTTTCTGTAAGAACAAATATCTATTAATAATAAGGAACTGCTAACAAATAAATAAAGACCTTCAATGACATGTGATTTCAATGAAAAGCTGATTTGAAATTGTATATATAATTGCTATCTAGAGAATGTTTGGCATAGGACACTACGAGAAGCAATTTTAACATCAGTTTTTCTCACTCTCTTAGTCTGTTTGTGCTGCTGTTGTTACCTGAATACTTGAGAGTGGTCACTTTACAAAGAACAGAAATCTACTTCTCTCAGTTCCAGGGGGTGGGAGTACAAATCAAGGTGCTGGCCTTAGGGGTGAGCATTCTTACCTTAGCATCCCATGTGGGCAGGAAGTGAGCGGGTGAGAAAGTGGCAGGAGGAGGCCGATTCACCCTTCCTCAAAGAACCCACTCTCATCCTAGCAGTCCTAATGCACTCCTGATCAGCAATGCTCTGGCTCCGTGTAACAGGAGGACTGGGGTCCCAGCACATCGGCAACAGGGTTGTGTTCATACCCTTAAAATACATAAATGGAATGTGCTGAAGTCATGTTAATGAAGAGCTTCAGAAAAATTTATATCAAGACAATGTGGTCATGGGGCTGGGGATATAGCTCAGTGGAATAAGCGCTTGCTTGGCAAGCACAGGGTCCTAAGTTCGATCCCTAGTACCGCAAAAAAAAAAAAAAAAAGACAATGTGGTCATTATAAAGTGTCAGAAAGAATATCACAGGGAATATTTATATTCAGGAAGAATGGTGATATCCTGAAATATTTCACTGAGTTCTTATTGAGTATTCACTAACAAGAAATCAGCTCATTTCTCAACTCTTTATAGTTTAGTTTTATATTCAATCTCATTTTGGTTAATGAGAAAAAGAAATTTTAAATTGCTTAACTGCAGCAGTGAAGAAGACAGTGTACATAAGCATCATTTTCTGAAATGATAGCTCACTTCTTTCCCATAACTACCAAATGACCAAAAAGGGTAAAAAGTTTCTGACTGCTAATGAGATTTTAAAAAGGTGTGCTTCTGGCAATTAGTATAAGGGTAGACTCCAAACACACTTGATAGTGCTAGAATCTTAAAGAGCTGGAGTCACAAAACCAGTAATGTGTTCAATGTGGTTTGTTTGTATGAATGTGGAGTGTGTACATGCATACATAATATAAATAAATCTCAGAACTTAAAATAATGGTGGGAAAGAAATATGCCCTGGAGAAGTCCTTGCCTTGGATTCTTTCAATTAAAATAGCAGCAGAAACACACACAAACCCTCTGATCTTCCTAGTCCAATTCTCATACTATCTAATGCACTGAGGTTTGCATTTCATGGAATTAAAACTTTACCCTATCCACACTGATTCAGTCTTTTAAAAATCAAGTCACGAAATTCATGCAAAAGAAAGACTGCCTCACTACGCTTTGCCTTTTGAAGCTCTTTCTTTTCTCAGGTTTCTCGGTAGCTGTCACGAGCTATGGTGTTTCTCTCCCTTTCACCAGGGCCCTGAGAAGGGCTGCGCCCAAGAGCAAATCAGTAAACATCTTCCATGCTTCAGCCACCACTTCATGCTGGTAAAACAGGGCAAAACCAGCAGCAACATGACCATGAAGGGGAAATGACAGGTTGCTGTTTAGACCCTTCCTTACATGTTTCCTATTGAGATTGTGTTTGGGTCAACACTGTCCGGCCCAAGTTAGATGTGTGAGCTCTTCCTTGCCTCTTTCATGGGACTACCATTTTTTCCATATCTGAGGTTTTCCCTATGAAGAACTTTTTACTTTTTATTTATTTTATTTGTACTTTCTGGCACTCAAAATGTCAAGGTTGCAAATCAAAGATTCATTACTTGGCTGCTATGGTGAACAGGATTTGGGGACATAGGTTGAGGATCTGGTTCTTCAGTTCCTTCCCCTTTAAAGGGGGTTGCACAATTTCTTGCTAACTGTGGGCAACTCTATAGCACACTCCTACAGCAGCACATCTTTATTTTCAAGAATTATATAAAAAATCTGTAATAAAGTCTTGTATCTGAGAATGTTATACTAGAAAGCCTAAAATTTAGAATTAAATATGAATAAATTATAACACCTGAGCTTCTTAAATAGATATAATTTTGCATTGATTCATTCTGAATTTACTTTTACATTTATTTCTAGCCTGAGATATCATCTATTAATGATTTTTTTCAATATATGCTGTCTTTATCTTTAATTATAATTTATACTTTATATAATCTTAAAAATGTTTGAAACTACATTCTTCAAACATAGGACAATTAAAACTGAAATCATGTCTGGTAACACAAACTAGAAATTATTCATGAAGGAACAGAATGTGATAGTTACTAAAATGTAATGTTTTATGTGACACTGATTTTTTTGAGTCAAAGAAGAAAACAAAAATATTTTTGTTCCTCCATTTTATTGAAAAAGAAAGTGTCATTGAATATTTAGAGACAACGGTGTCTCTGTTGTCAGGGACCAGAAATGGTTTCATCCACCTCTCTATGTCCCCTCCATTTCACCACCAGTTTACATAGTATCTACTTGTTGAAAACCTGTATTATATACTGAGTAAAGAACTGGGTTTTCTAGCTTATAAATTGCTAAGTACAAAAGTCCATCAGCTTTTAATTGAATGTCCTGTGAGAAGCAAATGACAGAAACTCCACTGTGTCTAATCCTTCCAACAATACGACCAGATTCCCACAATTCTGCCCGCTTAGTGGACAGCAAACCTGAGCGGGGAGAACCTGCAGAGTCAAATAGCTAATGAGGACAGAATTCTTGAACTGAATCCCACAGCTTTTTGCAATTTAAGGATTTCCTCATACAGAACTTTTTTTGTTTTGTTTTGTTTTCCTTGAAAAAATCATGTGCATCCGTGAGCCATTCGTCTGAAGACTTTTATGCGCTGCTCTCCAAACAGAGGAACATACAAACCCACTGACCTCGGAATGTTGCTGTGCTCTCTTGCAGCCTGTGAACTCATGAACCAGGGCATCTTGGCCCTGGTCAGCTCCATCGGCTGCACATCAGCTGGGTCCCTCCAGTCCCTGGCGGATGCCATGCACATCCCACATCTCTTCATTCAGCGCTCCACGGCGGGAACCCCCAGGAGCGGCTGCGGACTCACCCGGAGCAGCAGGAACGAGGATTACACGCTCTCCGTCCGGCCCCCGGTCTACCTGAATGACGTGATCCTCAGAGTGGTCACAGAGTACGCCTGGCAGAAATTCATTATATTCTATGACAGTGAATATGGTAAGTCTGAATTCTGTGTGTGTTGTATAAGTCGATTTTAGCATGAGAAGCCATGTCACTAAGTCCTGAAAAGTTTCAAGAAGATTGCTCATCTTGTGTGAATTTTGTTGTCATATTCTTACAAACCTAAGGACAGGAACAGTCAAAAATTTTGCTCACACCATGAAGTTCATCCCTTCATATCAAATATCTTTTAGGTCCGATTTTAAAATAAAATATTTACCTAATATTCAGTTTAAAAATATTTCTAAATGAGTCTGACTTAAGACTATCTTGATTTTTTGAAATAATGGGAAGTCACAAAGACAAACGAAGACAATACTCTGTTTCCTTTCATGGAAATGTGTAACTTTTCATGATAGTAAGAGATCACTTTTGATGAATTCTAGTACGTTGAAGAAAGATAACCTCTGCTTACTTATTAACTAAATCTCTCATAATTCTGCTTAAATAGCTGTCTAAATTTAAATATATACTCAATATTTAAGTTTTTGAGTCACTGAAATTGTGTTACTTTATTATTAGCACTGCACATTGGCTTGAGTATGAGATTTCACAAAGATACCAGGTGGCTTAAAATCAAGCCTTTGAACCCTCAAGATGATACACAAAGCATTGTTCCTAAACTCACCAGAGTTGAGGAGAAACACTTTTTTCTGGTATATGTCCTTGTATGACCTTAAGCGTGCAGTTAAAAGTTGGTCTTATTTCATTAAGGTTTTTCATGAATGTACTTGTTTCACAGTGATTGCAAAGATTTTCAAATACAGTTTCCCTCTTATTTTCATAAGTATTGGGGAAAAGGAGGGTAAAGACGATTGTGATCCATGCGGAAGATGCACAGTCTCCATGAAGAAAGCTGCTCTGAGTGCGGGCGCATGGGGGGTTGGTGCAAGAATTTTCCCATAGTCAAGGAATGTAGAAAACTTAAGAGTTTGATTCACTGCAAGAGAGTAGGAGAGGAGAGGAGAGGAGACTGCACTGCCATGGTGAGAGATTGGCTCTTTCTTAACTGTTGGCGTACTTTCACCACACGCGGTCATTACATTCTCATATTACACAGATCAGTTTCCTTCCATTCCACCCTCTCCATCTTCACATTCCCTCCCAGCACCACAAAGCCTACCTCCCTGTTTCCTACTGTCTCTCTTTTACTTTGTTCTTGAAATTATGTACATTTTTCATTTCTCAGATAAGACACGTGATACTTGTCTATGTTTGATTTATTTTACTTAGACATATGGTCCCCAAATCCATCCATCTTCCTACATAAGACTCCAATTTATCCTTCTTTATGGCTAAGTAGTATTCTATTGTGTGTACACATACACCACCTTTCTCTTCCATTCATCTGTTGATGAGTATGTACGTCACCTCTATAATTTTATCTGTTGTAACTGTAACGCCATAGCTAAGATATGCATGTATTGCTATAATATGATTACTCTAATTCGATCACGAATATACCCCAAAGAGAAATAGCTGAGTCAAGTGTAATTTCTTTTTTAAGTTTTTGAGGCCGTGGCTTTTATAAGGGACTAAAGACGCAGGAAAAGAGTCTCAGCAGATGTTGCTACCTTCGAACTGCATTTCACAGGGCAGCTCCGTCCTTGGTCATCTTGTAGGACACCTGCACTCTGACTGCACTGTACACCATGGTGATAGATTAACGGGGCCTTTCACTCCACACTGGCAGGACCCCTTTTAGTTGCAGATGAGGATGTCCATACCCACGAGCTGTTGGAGAGAAGGTGAATCAGAGCTCATTGGGAACGATGGAAGGGTCCTCTATTTTTATCCCATTCTGTTTCTGTCCAGGTTAGCGCAGTGCCTGCAAGGACCCTAGTGGTGCTGGGCAGGTTAGAGTCAGCAAAGAAATTTTGCTGTTAAGAATTTTAACTCCTTCATCACCAGAAATGCAGATCTAGAAATATGTTTCTTCACAGGTTGTTTTGAGGAGTCTCTAAAACCTTTTTTTCTTTTCTGTTAAAATGCGTCTTGCTACCACAATTTAGTTAAAAGGAAATCAGAGAGGATTTCACCCTTGGTGATGTAACTTGTTTGGCTTAGCAAGTAAGTAAATAAACATTAAAAATAAAAATCTAAAACAGCAGTGCTTTCTTGGCATGCATCATCAACCCAGCATTATGAACAGTACTGGAGAAAGCTGCACCAGGGCAGGTCAGAAAGCGGCATCGACAGAACTGGGAACAAACAGGAAAGCAGAAACCTGGGGAGCAGCAAATAAGTGTTCCCAGAGACCCCGGGGAGGGGAACAGGGGCAGTTACATCTAGGCCTAAATATGCAAAAGCTGCTGGAGTTTTGGCAGTGAGAGGCCCATCAATCATGACGGGTAGACTTCAGCCAAAGTTTGAGGCCCTCTGTAGAAACACACATTTTTTTGTTGTTTCCAGGGTGGAAACCCATATTTTTGCTGTTTTGCTTGTGTTATTTAGGGGTCATAGAACAAAGACTAAGACGCTGCAGTGAATAAAACAAACAAAAGCCATAAAGGAAATAACTGGGTCTTCAGTGGAAGTAACGACTGAAACCATGGAGTCCGAAAACTCTCTGACAGGGTGGCTTACCAAAGAGTAAATTCTGTTTCTGGAATCAACAAACTGGACATGATAGTTTTGCCAGTTTTCCTTCCATCAGATTATCTGTGGCCTTTATAACATTAAGTGGTATGTTTATGGCTTCTGATCAAAGTAAGTAGAAATAATGAATTTTTAAAACCCCGAGTCTTTAGGGTGAGAAAACACTTTTCAGTTAGTGCTATCAAAAGAGTTATATAAAGCAGAGAATAGAAGAAGTGGTTTTGGATCAAGGCCTTTTCATAACATTAAAATGAAAATTTTACCCTTTGATTATGAGTGCCTTTGAGGAAAGAAATTTCTCCTGTTAGCTTTTTTCCAAGACCTATGGGAATTATAGTGAAGAAATTCTTATAACAGAAGACATTTTTAGCATTGATATTTTGGAAAATGTACTCTAAAAACAGAATCATAGGATCATTTGCACACATTGAAAATCCCTCATTCTTTCTCTTGTTTTAGGGACAGTAAAAGCCTTATGATAAACTTGGCTTTGACTCACTCAATTTAATAATTCATGAAAAATTACCCTGCATTTATCATTAAAATTCTTTCCAGTAATACCATTATTTAATGAACAAAAATTTCTCTTTGATACTTACAATAAATCTTGTTAGTAAAAAACTAGGATGGAGTCCAAAATAAACATCAAGCCATAAATATCTTGTACCATGAAGAAGGCTATAGGTGTATATCCATTCACCAGAGTCGTCATTTTAAGCTCAAACCTTGGAATTGTACTTGACTTTTACCATGATTATCAGGAACTGCTTTCATTAGTGAATGGATTAAGCAGCCTCTGTAGATAGTCTTGGGCAGCCTGCTGGGACCAAATGCTATTGCAGGTGTATTTTGCTTAGAAAAGTATAATTTATTTTTTAAGAGTCAGGCTTCTATATCCAGTTAATCACAGAAACACTTTTCTCAGAAGCAGTTAATTACAGTTAAGGGCACAGTGTAAAAGTCTACATTACATTCCTAACAAAGAAACTTAACATCTTTTACTCAAGGTAAATTGGTAAAAGGAGAAAAGAGAAAGAAAAGAAAGTGAAAACTTTATTTGAATGGGTCAATTCAAGCCACGTTAAAAAGGCTTGAAAAAGAGGTTAGAAGGTTTGAACTTTTAAAAATGTGCCATTCAGGAACTGTTCATTGCTCATTTGCTTAGTGCGACACAAAATATGAGACTTACTTTTACAGAATATAGTCATGTACTTAACAAGCTTACAGTTAATAAGAGATAAAATATTTATGCCTCTCAGTGAATAAAATAGTGCAGTAAGTTATGCATGGCACACAGTGGATGCTAGTGGTTTGTAATGAAGGAAGTGCTTAATTTGGGCAGCAGAGATGAAAGAAGTCTTCATGGGTAGAAGTCAATACCAGTTATTAAAATTAGAAGAAACGAAAAAACATAAAAGAAACAAAATATGTGAAACAGCAGCTTCAACAGAAAGTGTGATTAAATCTTATAGCAATTAAAATATTAAAAATATCTTAGTATTTTATTTACCAGGCACTGTAACAAATATTTGAATTATATCTCTTAATCTTCTCAAAAGTAAAGAATGTGTTCACATGGGCTAACCTACCTTCACCATATCTAGGCTTTGTCCTATGTGATTCACATATATAATTCCACTTAATCCTTAATTATATTATCTTTCCAGGGAAAAGCTTGCATTTATTTTCTCTTTTGCTTTATTTTAAAGACAAAAGAACCAAAGCATATTAACAAATACACGGACATAACATAAAAACAATAAAAGCAATACAGAATTACAGACAAGGTGATGGGAAATTAACAATGGATATTATATTACATATTGTTATCTTCTAACTAGTTGCCCAGATAAAAAGTATAGGCAGGCAAGATTGATCAAACAATTAAACATTAACTGTTCCTTTCAATAAAGCAATAGAAATTAGTAGTACAATTGTCTCTGCTATCTTTTATATATATATATTCCCTTCTTTCTTTCTTTTCTCTTTTCCCTCACCCCAGTCATTCTTTCCTTTGAGCAGGTTTTTTTTTTCCTTCACAATATCTATCATACCTTTTAGATTTTATTTACTCTTTCAGGTTCTCACACAAAGGAGACAATATGATTTTTCTTATGTATGTCTGATTTATTTCACTTATGAGTATGATCTGTAGTTTCATTGATATGCCTATAAAACCCTTGTGTTTATCTTTATTTATACCGGAGTAATATTCAATTATATAAACATACCACATCTTTTTTATCCATTCCTCAGTTGATGGGCATTTGGGTTGTTTCCACAATTTAGTTACTGCAAAATTGCACTGCTATAAACATGGGTGCACATATACCCCTGTGATATGATATTTTTAGTTCTTCTGGAAAAATTCCCCAAAAGGGGAATAGTTAGGTGGAATGGGACCTCTAGTCCTAGTTTACTGAGGAATGTCCAGACTGATTTTGACAGTAGTTACATCAGTCTACACGCCCACCAACAGTGAAGAAATGTTGCTTTTCCCCCATAACCCCTCCAGCATTTGTTATTCATTGATTTCTTGATGATAGCCATTCTTTCTGGGGAGAGATGGAATATCAGAACTGTTTTAATTTGCATTTCTCAAATGACTAATGATGTTAAACATTTTTTCATGTATTTATTTGCCATTTGTATTTCTTTATCTGGGAAGTGTGTGTTCATCTCAGATGCCCATTTATGCATTGGGTGTTTGAATTTGGGGTGCCTGATTTTTTTAACTCTATATGTTCTAGATACAAGTCCTCTGTCCAAGGGGCAGTTGGCTAAAATTTTTTTTCCCCATTCATGGGTTTTTTTTTTACTCTGTTGGCGATTTCTTTAGATGTGCAAAACTTTTCAATAAGATGAGATCCCACTTGTTGATCCTTTGAAGTATTTCCCGTGCAGTTTGGTTTTTGTTCATGAATTTTCTACCTACACCTATGTCTTCAAGACTTTTACCTACTTTCTCTTCTAGTAGATTTAGTGTTTCTGTTTTGGTATTTAGATCTTTAAACCATTTTGACTTTAGTTTGGTGCGTAGTGATAGACATGGTTCTAGTTTCAGTCTTTAGTATGTGGAAAGCCTTTTTTTCCAGCAGCATTTATTAAAGAGGCTGTCTTTCTTCCAGTGAACTTGTTTGGTCCCTTTGTCAAAGATAAGGTGACTGAGTGTGTTTGTGGTTGTGTCTGCATGTGGTTCCAGATGAATTTTAGGGATGTTTTCTGTAGATCTGTGAGGTATTCTACTGGTATTTTAATTGGAATGGCCTTGAATTTGTACAATGGTTTAGCAAGTGTGGCCATTTTCACAATGTTGCTTCTTCTGATCTGATTTCTTCTGTGGCCTGGAGGAGTTGTTTCTCTACTTCAGCTGCTATTGCTTGAGAAGTTTCAGGTCTGTGACTTCCACCTTCTCCTATGTCGATATCTCCTGGACTTGTTCTGGGTAGAGTGGGGTTCTGAATGCATTTTGCTCCTTCATCTTGTCATTTTCAGTGCCAGAGGTCGAGAGCTGAGCCTCACCCTTCCTGAGCAGCTCACTGAAGGTCCTGAGCATCCCTCAGTTTCCAGTGTGTCTGAGTTGCCAGGAGGTGGGCCGCCAGGTACAGGCTGCCCAGGCAGTTGATGGAGCACATGGGGCTGAGAGACAAACTGTGATGGCTGTGGAAGGGGGCCACCAAGTCCAGCAGCCCCACGCAGTTCACTGAGCAAACCTGTCTCTTCCGGGGCTCAGCAAGGAACTCCAATGGTGGCAGAAGTTTGCTCACTAAGCCCCAGGGCCCCAGGCAGTGGATAGAGCACGAGGGGCTCAGCCATGAACGTAGATGGTGGAAGAAGGCAAGCCCGTGGGGGGTAGGCGGGCCCGTATTATTATAATAACATAATTATGACAACTAAAAAGACTGAGGTAGCAGGAGTTCAAGAAACTTCCAGTAAACAAGAAGACCCAATTAAAACCCTATTGACCTTTGCCTGCTTTCAACCACTAGCATATTTTGACATATTAGGAGTGAAATAAGATCATTTTTGACAATTTATTGAATAAGACCTAAATTAAAAAGTTAAGTGTATAGAACCCTCATCATTAAAGAAAGACAATGACTTCAAGCCTGCCAGTTTCCCACATAGTAACCTCAAGCAAAAAATAGTCCTTCTCAGTTTAGAAGGCGCAAGTGTCACTGGAAGCAGAACAGTGGTTGAGCCCAAGCACGCTGACCTATTGGTCACAGAAATAATTGCTTACTTACAAAATAACCCTCATCCAAGATTAGACATAATGGACATGAACCCTCTTGGCATGGCAAGCAATAAGCCTCGTGTTACTGTCAGCTCCTCTTGACCTCAAGTTCACAGGGCAGTTTGGGACAGTTTCTGGTAGATACTGCAGTGGTCTTATATGATAACTGAGGAGCCCCAAGGTGAGGGAACAGGCATATCCTTTTCTCTAGTGAATACTTCTGCTTTCAAAATGTCCAATAACATAAAAGACTAATGGAAAGTTAGCTTTCAATAATATTCACTCTCTTTCTACCTTGTTGACCACTAGTAAATATCCCCATGTGTTTGCCACCCCTCTGACTAATCTGAACAGCAACTGGGATCAAAACCATTCATTTTTTTCTCTCCACATTTATTTAAGGACACTATCAGTGGGACTTTAATGAGCCATATTGATCTCAGCCATGAGTGCCAGGATCCCAGACTAGGCCCCTAAATTAATCCCATGAACCATCAGATTTTACCTTCAAATGTCATTGGATCTCCCCGATTTATGCACACACCACAGACATGGCCAGAGGTGTTCGTCCAAGTACAGAAGTATATGTAATGTTGCAAAGACCTACAGGACACAAACTAGTGTAGCCTTTGTGCCCATTGGTAAAGCCAGGAGTTCCAATATAGAGAGAATAATGGAGTTTGGCTCTTAATTAGAGGAGATTCCTAAAAGTCAATGGTCTAGTCTGGTCTGTTTGTCTACTCTAGAAGTCAGCAAAAGATTGTTGATCCTGAAACCTGTGTTTGGTCCAGTTTCATTGGAACACAGTCCTGTTCATGTGTCTACAGGTTATCTTCACTTGCCTTTGAGCTACAATAGCATAGTTGAACAATTTCATCAGAAACATTATAACCCATAATCCTCACTGTGTGTCAGATTTTGTTCTAGGCCTCTAGTCTGGTACCTTCCTCAACAGCTCATGTAATGAGTGAGTATCGTGATAGGACAGAGATCAAATGTACTGACAAATGTAGAGAGTTCCCCCGTCTTCCTCCTGGACTTATGGGTAAGATTAAAAGAATCATGGTCAGATGATGGGTAGATCTTTCTGGTAAGGAATATCACTCCAGCAGTCAGTTAAATTTAAGACACCGATCCTGTTCAAGAGAGCTGCATTCGAGTGTGTTATTTTATGAAGGGAACTCCAGAAATAATGTAGAAATAAGAAAGATCAGGGATTCCGGGGAAGATGGCGACCAGGTGAGCAGCAAGGGAGCGAACCT